>JAQIXU010000005.1:0-174835 GCA_034701245.1 Strigamia transsilvanica | reverse complement strand
TGTTTTTTTTTTGTTTTTTTTTTTTTTTTTTTTTTTTTTTTTTTTTTTTTTTTTTAGCAAAGCCAAGGCCTTTTCTATAAGTCTGCTTGAAAGCTTTTCATGAAGTGCAACTCAATGATTGTGAAGTTTTCTGCATTGGTATTTGAAACGGCCCTTCTTAAAATTCGGTTCACTGAGCACACAAAAGCTAGGCTAACCTCTATGGTGAAGTGAATGAAGAATCTCTGAGAGGAAGGAGGAGTAAACTGTATCAGTCTTAAGCGTAAAATCCGCTCCCGAAAGCAATAAAACACACGTTATTGCATTTTGTCTCGTATTAAAAATAAATGTCGAAAAATTTTTTAATATTTTTTTTTTTTTTTTTTTTTTTTTTAAATTTCCACATTTTTTTTATATTATTACATGCACTATTGAATTGAATTGATATAGATTTGACGGAAACTAAATATTTTTATGGAATTTTTTAGTTGAAATCAAAACTTTAGTCCAAATTGTATGGTTCTCGGTGGTTTATGAATAATTGAATTTTTTGTTGAAAAAATAAGAAGAAGGCAAAATGAGAAGAATTTAATATTTACTCTTGAAGTGGAATTTTAAGTTCTGACCGTTAATGAATAATGAACTAATTACAAAACTATATAAAGCAGTACAAGAGTAAATCTCTGAAACGCAGTGCATCTAGATCCCTTGTGAATTTTAACATCTTTTAAACTCCTATTTCAAGTTTGTAGCGAATGAAATGGAATGAATTTATTATTATTACTTATATAACTTTTTTGCTTGCATTTGGAGCTTAGTTGTAAAAAAAAAATGCGAGATGGGGATTGCATCTTGCATGGCTCAGTGCATTTTTCAGACTTGTCTCTCTTTTTTGGAATCGATAAGACTCTTCTCACGGTAACAAGGTCACTCCTCGTTGCCCCGTTTACAGCTGGAACCACATTGGTGCGGATTGGATGCTTGGTTATTACAGATCTGTTC
This sequence comes from Strigamia transsilvanica, assembly GCA_034701245.1. Classification (NCBI taxonomy): domain Eukaryota; kingdom Metazoa; phylum Arthropoda; class Chilopoda; order Geophilomorpha; family Linotaeniidae; genus Strigamia; species Strigamia transsilvanica. Next base: position 173,854 of record JAQIXU010000005.1, on the reverse strand, counting down.
TCTCCTTCACTCGAAGTAGACAAGTGCCAGTCCAAGTGCGCAGGTCGGCGCATCAAACTCTGCACATGACGAGATTTCATGGCATCTGAACGCAATCTTGAGCAATGAGAGTATTTCCGGTTGAATGATGCAGGTCGACCCCACCATCAAAGATTTTCAACTTCTCCCTCAATCTGATCACTATAAATTGCAAACGCCAGTCACCTATCTACCCTTCTCGTCAAATGTATACAATTTCATCAATTGTTGAAAAATATTTGACTGCATTGCGTAAAAATTGAATAAAAGCCTTTAAGGTGACTTGCCACCTCGATAGTCGAATTGTGCGCAAGTCCTGTTGCGCAGAAAGAGGTCTGTTTAGACGAGTGCATAATTTATGAGCATGCAACTTGGCAATTAAAATGCTATCCCTTGTGGCGACTTGGACTTGACAGCCTGGAAGACGAACGAAGTAATTGACGCAAAACTTTTGTTTTGTACCCGATAAAATAAAAAGAAATAAAAGGAAAAAATAAAAATAAAAATAAAATAAAATAAAAAAAAATTTGCACTAAAAAGTTGATACATTCGCGGGAAGATTGTTTTCGCATCGCTGAATAAACCAATATGATATGCAAAAGTGAAAATCACCTCCATCGTTTTCTTTCGAACCCTCCAATTGCCCGATGTAATGAGCTTATTTCTGAATTAACTCGCGCGTCGTACGCGTTGCTGACGATGCGTGAGGTTTGCTGATAAGGGTTCCATTCGCCGCCAGCATCCTTCGTCGGCAAATGTACGTTGTGCCATCTCCTCTTTTCATCCTTCCCTCTCCTCTCCTCTCTTTTCTTTTCTTTTTTACACTTGATTGATTCGAGAAAGACCCCTTTGTGTATTTACGGGGCGAAAAACGTCTGGCGTCAACTCTCCAAAGTTTTATCGAAGTAGCCGTCTGATGAAGTAATGTGATAGGACAGACACTTTTATTTTCGATTCTCCAGTCAGTTTTTGTCGTTCAAAAGAGGAGCTTATATTATCGGGAGGAGGAGGTCTGCTGCTGCTGCTGCTGCTGCTGCTGGCTGCTTGAGGGTTATTAGATTTGAGTCCAACGGTCGTTGCCACTCTTCTATCGAAATGGAGAGTTGCACTGATCCGATTGTTGTTACTGATTTCGAAGGAAGGAATGGTGGTTGAGCTGTTTTACGGGGTGTACTTGTTTCTGATAATGTCGATTTCACTTTTAAACTCGGTTGATGGCTATTCAGTCTGGATTCGAAGGTTTTAATAATACTGGAGCAATATGTGATTACCTGAGATATGTAGTAGCAGGTTTGGGTGCAGTGGCAATAAATTATGGATTTTGTCGTCGATCGAATTGCAGAAATAGAATTTGCATTTAATCTCGACCGGATGCGGTAATTTCAGATTGATGGATGTGCAATACTTAGCGACCTGACAAAATATCAAATTGGCAGAATTTAATTTTTTAAGAAATGTGGAATTGGGTAACATTATGTACTTGACTCTGGAGATTGTCATGTAAAGACAAATTAAATTACAATTAACGAAATTTTGTATTTTTTTTTTTTTAAAGTGGGAAGTAGGTTGACAAAGTTCGGTGATGTTGTCATGGCGTACACGTGGATTAATGCTTTAGTCTTTTTCTTTTTGTTTTCTTTTTAAATTTTTTTTTGTGTTGTAATTTAGATGTAGGTCTGTCTAACTTTAGATATGAAAACACTGCAAACGTATCTAAAATTAGGTTTGGAGCAATTAAAAATTACCAAGCGAATTTTTTTTCTTTTCTTCTAAAAAAACATTAAACTTTTTTCTTTATAAATTTCTTAGTTGTTGTGTTTTAAGTTGCCAACTTGCCAAGTTTTTTTTTTTTTGGACTTATTTTTAATTTTTAAGGAAAAAAAAGAGTTGAAATGAAACGAGGTATTTTCTTTGGCTTGACATTCTGTATTGATCTCGAACGAGTCCATTGAAACGTTGGATTAACAGCCAAGGCGAATACATCGGACATCCGAGTGAATAATACGGCTTCATCAATGCGACACACTGCACTGCTGATTAATTCCAAGTCTTTTTAAATTCAGACTTTAAAAATTAAAACGCTTTTAATTTCTCCACATTTTAATATGCTGTGCACATGTCAAATCGTTTTTTCCCTCTTCTATCTTTTTAATTTTCTTCTCGTCGTGCTCATTTTAAGTTTATTCTTCAAACTTTGTCACCGACCCAAAATAAAAAAAAATTAAATAAAAAAAAAATACTGGCATTCTTTTCATGACGCGCAATTTCGGTGCTCCCAAGATGGGACATTTTCATTCTTTCTTGTACGTCAAAGTGACAGTGAAAAGAGTATATTAATTACACGAAGGGGTTCTTCAGTCCTGCTCGCTTAATACGACGATGCCCATCACGCTGACTTCAATTACCCCTCCGAGCGACGCACAATCAATTACAGTTGCCGGGGTGCGGTTTCCATAGCAACGGCGATCTCATATCCTCCCTCCATAGTTCACGAGCCGGTGCGCGGCCGAGTGTCACCGATACTATTTTTAAACGACAACGCTGATTGTATTGCTGGGAACCTGCACACACATTTCTTTGACTGTCATGGATGCGCGTGGATTTTCACGAGCGACTGTTTGCCTTCTTATCTATTAGTATTCTGCTTGTTAGTGCGTATCCACGGCAACATAAACAAGATGCACACCACAGACTATGAAAATTTCTTTGATGAAAGCGAGGCATAAATAAATTAAAATATTAAATAGTAAACGAGTTTAGAATTCTAGGTTCAGTGAAAATATGTAATCTTTCCGACTTGAAATTTGCATGGGGGAAAAAAAATCTGGAGATGAAAGCAGAAAGTGTGCAGTTTTCGCACTTTTAGATCTTTTTTTTCGGGGCATGTGGGAGACTTGTTTTTCTTACACCGAAGTGAAATTGTGTAGGCAATCTCTTCTTTTCTCTCCTTTTTTTTTTTGCTGCTCATTCGTAGCCGTTTCTGTGGCTTTGCTGGAGGACAATGGAAGGGCGGGAAAAGAAAATGTTTTTGCCAGAGCCGCATCTAATTAATTTCGCTTCCTCACAAGGCACTGGAAGGGAAAGCAGACAAGAAAATAGTGCCAACGTGCAAAAGGGGGAAATTTTATTGGCACGAGACCAAGGGTCATGGATTCACCTTTCCTTTAACGGCGCTTATGTCAATTATGTTTTTTTCATACCTCGGTTTTGTCGCTAGGGGTCTTTAAGAGAATAAAAAAAAATCTAAATGACTTTAAAATGTTCGATTTCTATTTTTTGAATTTAAAATAATAATAAAATAAAGCAGACGGAATAGTTCATGAAATATTTTATTCCGAAAGGAATTTGAATAAATTGATTTTATTAAAGCTGTACAAAATACCTTGCAAAGTTTTACCATTTTATTTCGTGTATTGTAGTTAAGATGAAATCATTAGACCCACATAAAGTAGGCGAAACTGGTGATTATGACGCCAAGTGAAACGAGCTCTCATTTCTGAGGCGAAGGATTATTTTTCTCAGCAGGTTAATTGCTCTTGCTAATGAAAAGTTAGCGCCCAAAAGAATAGTGAGCGAGAGAAAAGTGTATTCTAAAATGCACCAAGGGGGGAAAAGGGTGGAGCATAACCTTCATCTTTAAAACACAATAACAAATTTTTTTAAAAAAATAAAAAAAATAAAAAAAATAAAAAATAAAAATGTAAATAATTAATAAAGATCTTTTTCACTCTAACCTGCACACGTGCTTCCTGATTATTTTAGTACACAATCGAATGAATGGGTTTTGTTTGTACCCTCTTCTCTCACACACCCTTTCCTTACTTTCTTTTCTCCTCCTCTTTTTCTTTGCGGCACAAACGAGTCGCTTAGTTTAATAATGGGTCTAGGAGAAGGGGAGAAAATTGCGGTCCATGAAGTGACGGAGATTAGACTTTATGAGTATAATATTCCCGCCTGAAAAGGAGTCTGTTTTGTCCTTGTGGGGAGCACATTTTGTATAGAAACTATGATGAGGTTGCCAAGGAAACGCCTTATACGGACCCACGCACACCTTCTCTATTCTGTGCTGCAAATTGTTTGCGCAGGATGATGATCATGTGTGTAGTACACGTGCATTTTGTTGGCCAATGTATAAAAAGATATTATTACAATCTTGTGTCCATCAAGCAAAATTCGTTCCTATAATTTTGTTTCTCTATGCTGTCGTTTGAAGGCGCTTGTGTATATATTGGCAGTGTGTTCTCCCTGTTGGTGGAGAAACCTCATTCACTCTTCTTGTCAATATTGTCTTGTCTGTGTATCCTAACGGTTGCATTGTCTTTAGTAAATGGAATCTCCGGCTCTCGTGAAGGAATTCAGCTTTTTTTCTACTTCTGGTTCTTTCTTTGCTTCTGCCAACGTGTTTAGGATTTGGATTGAAGAACAAAGTGCCCACTTCACAGATGTTGGACTTGTATAAACTTCACTTCTTTGTTTCTTTATTTTCCTCTTTTTTTTTTTTTCTTTTAACGTCTTCTCCTTTATTCTTTGCTTATCTTACCTTTTCTTACTTTTGCTTTTCATTATTCTACTTTTTCGGCGTCTTCTTCTTGCTAATTCTTCTGCTGTCTGCCATAAAACGAAGAGTTCTTCAAGTGCGGACTAATGTCTTGCAGTTGTGGAATTTCACACGGTTATAGTGAAGTGTTACTATTGTGTTTGGCAGGTCATTGAACCTGTAGAAAAAGAAGGAAAAAAAGAAACTATAAATCAAAAAGAAACACTTTTTCAACTTCTTGTTACACACCCACTTTTCTAACGTTATCTACTCTTATTTTCAACAATCTTTTTTTTCTTCTTTCGTGTAAGCATCTCTGTTTTACGCTTTGCAATGAACAGATTACAGTTCGAGAGCAGAAAAAAGTTTTCATGGGAATAAAGAGGAACACAATAAAGCAAAAAAAAAAAAAGTTAATATCCAGCCGATGAAAAATGAGAGAGGAAATAATGCCATTTACTGGCCATAACGTAAGTTGTACTCATTACCACTCATCTTACACTAACTAGTTTAGGTTCTCACTGTTTTCCTTCGTACAAAAGAAAAAAAAGGAATAAAAAAAGGAAAAGAAAAAAAAAATGGACGAAAAAAGATGTAAGTTGTGAGATAAAACCTTGCAAGCCTTGTGTGGGGCGGCGTATTAGTGCACTCGATCATTTCTTGTGAGCGGCTTTTCCTCTGTCAAGCGAGCTGTTTCTTTTGTGTTGGTCATCTGGCAACAACATGAATGGAAGTCTTTTGCCTTTTTTTCTGTTTTTATCTTGAATCTTTTGTTGTTCCTTCTTCTATCTCTTACTCTTTTTCTTCTGGCAACATTCTAAACGGACCCATTTCAAATCTATAGCATACACACATTTATAACGAGCGAAAATTTCCGCTTCTGTCTGGATGGAATGTAGGTGGATGTTAGATGATCTTTTTTTTTTCTTCTTTTTTTTTGTTTTATTCTTCTTCTTTTTTTTTGTTTTTGACGAATGCAGTGACATGCGTTTTCTAGGCTCCGCTCTCTTGCTGACGAATAACCCACCATTTTCAGCTTGGCTTCTAAAGCGAAGGGCCGGCTTTTCTTCCCCTGTGTAATGATGGATGCAGGCGGAGCAGTGAGCTGAAGTGGCGGCCAAGGAAAAATGATTCAACAGGAGATGGAATTTTTTCCATTCACTCTACCACATCATTCTTTGTGCGTGTGTTGAACACCAATTCAATTAAAGTATTTAGTTTGCGTGATGTAGGGAGAAAAACTGCTGAATGTTATGAAACTATGTAAAGACTCTAAATTACTCCATTATAATCCGGCGGAAATGAAAATCTAAACATCAAATTTAGTGGACGATTATGTGATTTATTTCATTTTGGAATTGAAAATAAATTTAATCAGTGATATCAATGATACAGTAAAATTAAAATTCTTTAAAAATATATTTTGGAAGATTTTCTTACATTACTTATTTTGTTTTTAATCATTTGATGGATTTTTGAATAGAAAACTTCTCAGAAGAGGAGAATAAGCGAATTTGATTCGGTATTTTGATGAGAATTTTGTTTGTATTTGGATGCTAAACCGAAAGATGAGTATAAAAATGATATTGGAAAAATGTTCAATTCTTTTGTTATTTTTATTTTTTGAAATAACATTATGATTTTAAAACATTCCTCTTTTCTATTAAAATATATTTTTTTAAAATCCAATAACAATAATTTTGCACTAAGTACATTAGAAAAAAAAGGAAAAACATCGAAAATGCGTTTGCTTGTTTGTGTGTTGGTGCAAGCATTTTAGCGGCGGTCGATGAATATAGCGATGCGCAGTATATACAATGCCACACAAAACAAAGCGCTTCTTAAGAACTGCGTTTAACTTTACCGTTGTTTGGAGAAGCGACGTCACATTCGGAGAAATGAAATACGAGGAAACGTTTCTAATTTCAAATTCATCTATTGGGAATGAATTTTTTTTTTCCAGTTTTATTATTAATCTTGGTATGGATGATAATATTGTTTTTGTTTTATTTCTAAATAATATTTAGGCTTATTCCAACATTCTTAGGTTTCCTTCTATGCTGACTATTTTATCGATCAGCAAGCTGTGTTTAAATGAAGCAAACAACCGCTACAATCGACTCAAGTTTACTTAAGCTTTCTTGCAATCCCATGCGATTCTGGGGGAAGGCAAATGCGCAATGGGATGCGCAGTTTTCAAAACGCTCCAAAACTTTGCATCATCTTTTCCTTTTACACTTTAAGAAAGTAGAAATTATCTTGTCGGATGCATCTAGTTTTTAAACTCATTATTTTTTAATAAACCAAAGATTTTAAATTCTAAAATAGGCCATGCATAGATATACTACTGATTTAATTGCGTGGTTTAATTTTACATTAATTAGAATTGCTAATACATAAGCTCTAGTCTTTGTAATTAAACGTTTTAATAAATAAGTGATTTATTTCCCTGGTTTAACATAGTTGATAATCAATATATAAAACGTGTGTGTGTGTCTCTTTAAGTGTGGTTGGTCTCAGTGGTTCGGCGTTTTCGCAGTGCGAGGGTCACGGGTTAAAACCTACCTAAGGACAATAGGAAACTTTTCAAAAGTAGAATTGTGGAAATAACTTTTTTTTTTTTTGGTTTCGTACAGAAATATTTCAACAATAATAGTTTAAAGTTCTCGAATTTGTATTGTATTTCGCCCTAGCAAAGAATAACAAACGTTAAAGTAAACATAAACTAAACCTAAAATCAGCAGTAAATTGCGTCGTAAACATACAGTAAAATCTCATGGTAGTTGAAAATGCATAAAATAAATCGAAAATTACAATTCGAATTAAGCGAAATTATATTGTGTTGCTCCACTGGTAACATCCCCCTCGAGAGTCAAGAGAGGGATTATCAGTATCCAGTAGAGATGCCTTAATTATCTTTAGTTTAGTTATCTACTCGGAAACGAAATGGTTTGCACGAATGGTTTCTGGAAAGAATATTTCACAAGACGAAATGATAAGCTTGAGATGTATGTGCATTGATGTGTGTGCATTTGGATAGACCCAGGAGTGAAAGTAAGCTGGAACTCTCAGAGTAAAAGATTTGGAAATGGAACTCCGTTCCCGTTTAAAATTACCAGGCAACAAAGAAAAATTGTAGTTTATTTTTCGTAACCATCAGAAATATCAGAAATAATAAAATTCCGATCAAAAATAACTGTTCTGGTGGAAGAATCGTTTTCTTTAAGAACATGCCGTGTAGTTTTCTGCATTACACCTCTGCTGTAAACATAACAGAAATGTTAATCAAATGTTTCGAAAATCATGGACTTAACGAAAAATTGCTGTCAACTGACGAGCTTTCGTAACTAACTTAAATTCTCGATTATCAACATGTAGGCCTCGAGGATATGACTTGTGGATATAAAATTTTATTTTTATTTCTTATTGGTTTCGCCATAAATAACGTAGAGAAAGTTGTAATTTTTTGTGAAGGGTGCGTGTTTAAAACGGTCGCATTTCTGGGCTAGTGTGATAAGGACAAAATAAACGCAGACGCTTTGCAGTTTTCCTATAATTTTTCAACGGGACCCTAGTTTTTAAAGGGAAAAAATAATCTCTAAAGAATTTGTTTTTCAACTTGGCCATCGGTAATGCAGGTGATAGTGTCAATTTATGAGAGCCCGTCTTCCTTTTGCTGAGTCTAGGACCTATTCTTCTGAGAATATGTGATGAATATATTTTTTTTTTTGCTACTTCAATTTATGAGCATGCTCTCCTCCTCTCTCCCGCCTCTTCCACAGCTTCCATTTCTCCTTTATTCGTGGGTTTCTCGATCGTATTTTAAACCAGTGGGTATAATTTGCCACAGGCCACTTGTGTCGTAGTGAATTTCTTTGCTGTACAGAAGGATTTTAAACTATAGTTGAGTTGCAAGTCTGCCACATTTTCGAAGTCAAAGGAATTGATTTTTTTCTTTATTTATTCTTCATCAGTAACTATAAAAAATGTTATAGGTGGGAATGAGATAATAAATCTTCTTTTTACAGCCGTATATCGTTGACATAGACTTACCTGAGCACTCTTCATAAAATATATCACCAACCCTACATCACCAGAAAGTAGATGTGAAGGAATTCTTTAGCTCGTGTAACCACGTCTTTAGTTTTTGAATAGGTTTGGGTAAAAATACTGTAATATTTTTTTTTTCTATCTCCGTTTTCTTGTAGACTGAGACTGGAAACAGAAAAGTTCATTAAATTCTTCTGCTTCAAGTGCTAGATCTGTTTGAATCCACGAGGAAAAAGCAGTTTGCACTATTGAAGGGGGAAATGGAAAATTTTAATGTTTGTTCTAATGGGAGAGTTTAAGTTTTTCAAATTGGTTCTGTTTACACATTCATAGTGATGAGGAAGGGAGAATTTTTATTGAATGAAGTAAAATGTTCCCTTTGGGAGTGTCGGGATATTGATAAAATGTGGGGGGAGAAAAAAGATGAATCTGAAACGCAGTTGGTAAATGCCCATTGATATCCATTGTAATGAGTCTTGTGTGATGTACCAAACCATGCGTTGAATTCTTTTTTCCCGTCTCCAGTTGCATGGAGAATATCTAAATAGGAAGGCATTTTGAGTTTGATTACTCACGCAAATATGAATTATTAGGGGTTTTGCCGCCAGGGCATCTCCCTTCCCGGGTTGGAGCTGGCGAGGGAAGAGGAAGAATGAAGGTGAATTAAATATGCATGGGAGTCGTTTCACCCTCGAGCCCAAGCTACCATTCCTGATTAAAATCCTCTAGCCCACTAGTGTGTAGTGTAAGTGCATGTGTGGCGCTTGACACCATGTATAACTGTAATAAATTATTATTTTCGGTATCCCCTTGACATGGAGAGACTGATGGAGAGAGAAAAGTTGAAAATGGTATGGAAATCTGTAACGTGTGGGAGTTGCGTATGCACGTGCATTTTCTTTTCCCTCTCTTGATGATGGTGTAGTTATGCACAGGCAAGAGATTTTGAGATTGGTGCTCGTTTCTTTCTTTTTTTTCTTCTTTTCTTTTTTCTCTTAAACAACACTTAAGGGACCTTGGTCTAGTCATGGAAGCGAGAAAGGAGACACGCCAGAAATGGGCGCCATTCCAACACTAGTGCCATCTCGTTGCGCTTATGTGTTGGGGCCTTTTTGTGTGTCCTAGAAGATATTATTGAATTGTGATTTTTTTTCTGCACTCAAAATTGTGTTACAACAGCCAGAAAGAATGAGACACAAAACTGTTTATCGTGTAAAAATAAAGGGGCGGGGATGGGGGAGGCAAAAAGTACAAGACAAACTGAAACGAGTGTTAGTTGAAGACGAGATTACTTGGCATTTGAGCGCTAAGCTCCTCTTAATCAAGGATAATGGACTCGTATGAGATGTAAATGCTTAAATGGCATAACGCTGCAAGAGTGGTGCTGGTGTGTGTGTATGTGTGTGTGTAGGAGGAGGATGTCTTCGTGTGTGTGTGTGTGTAAGTGACATATTGACTGGAGATAAAACTGTTCGCTCCGAGTTCGTCGACCTTCTTTTTCTGCAATGTATCGAGCGGTTGCTTAGGCGTTGCTCTCAACCAAAAGCAGTCCATTTCTAGAGGAAGGAAAAGTGGATTTAAAAAGGTCTCAGGTATGCAGGCACGTTTTCTTTTCAAAAAAAAGTCGACTTGATTTTTCCTCGTGTGTGCTCTGCCCGTCACCGATGCACTCGAATCAATAACGCTATTGCAAAGAGGTGGGGTTGAATTGGACTGAGTTTTGTACCTGCAGAACACGCACCAAAAGGAAGATCTATACGAGCGTCGTGGATGCGCTTGTGTGTTTGTGTACGCGGTGGAGGGTCATGTAATCCATAAAGCAAATGTTTGGAATAACTGATGATAGCAAAAGCCCAAACCAATGCCGCAACGTCTAATCTTGTAGGCTGTCATTTGGCCTCATTGGGCACTGTTTGCATACTGATGATGACGTCGTTTGTTACCTTAGCTTTAAAATGATTGAGTAGTGCTGATTTATGATAACATTTTTTTTTTTTTTTTTGATACAGTAATTACTAAATTTGACATGCGTGTTTATCAGCTAGAATTTATCGATACTTGAAGATAAGTTGAATCGTTATTGCAAGAAAATTAGAGGTCTTGGACGAAAATGGACATGGCTGAAAAAGATTGATTTTTTTTATATCTGGTGGAGCGACTTGTTCACTTCTTCATGGCACTGTGAAGAGAGCGCTGATGGTGCTTCTAAATACGCGGGCAAGCGTGTCATTGGCAACCCCGCACACTTTTCCCTCGTGGGCGGTGGTGGCGTGTGCGTGGGACCGTGACACGCCTCTACATTTGCTTGGGTAGGGAAAGAAAAAATAAGTGGTTGGTTTGTTCGGTCTGTAAATTATAGAAATGACTCATTGGACTTGACGTTTTGAGTATATTTTTGTAAGAATGTTTTTGGGTGGGACTGGAAAAACTGGTTTAACTTGTCAATATTTTTTTCTTCGTTTTTTCCGTTCTTTTAGTCGTGTGTGTCAGTCAATTTTTGTTGTTATGAAATGTGGTGTATCACTTTGCACGCGTTACTGGATACTGCTCCCTTGAGGTGAGGGAGAATCTTTTCTCTATTTTGTCCATTTTTCCATCTTTTTCATTGCGTTGGGTTATGTAAAAAGAGAAGAAAAAAAATATGCTTGCCAATATTTCCGCACTACTGGGAATGAAAGCAGAAAGAACCTGCACCCGTTTAGAAAGTGACACGAAGAAAAGAAGAAAAGACAGCATAACCTCGGGGAGATGGAAAAGCAAATGTTAAACGAAGATGGTCCCTTATTCCCATTTTGATGGTCGAATGCGAAAAGTACAATATCAATTCGAGTCAGACTGAATGGAGAAAAATATGTCAGATTCTTGGTCTTGGTAAAGTTTGAATTAAAACAAAATATGCGCTTTGAAATGTGCATGCATGTTCCAGTTATCTTTGTAATTAAATGGGGGGAATTTCAAACATCCATTGCTCCAGATAACTATTGTCATAACCACTAAATTTGTATTGAGGATCCTCTTGTCCAACCGTGAGATTAGATTAAAAATATTTAATCTTACAACTTCACACTGCTGAGGACGAAGGAAGCCATGGACATGCGTAAAATGGCGGCAATGTTGCATATACAGATCCAAGATAATGAGTGTGTTTGGAATGCGCATCAAAAGAGAAGAGACCGTCGAGGCGTTCGGCCCGCAGGTCTGGTGTGACGTCACTACCTAGGACTAAGCTACCTTAGTCCTAGGTTAGTCTAAGAAGGTGGTGACTGTCATGCCAACAAGTGCTGAAAAATGGGCAGGATAGATGACCAAATAGGCTGTAGTCGATGGTTATTGGGACAAAAACTATAGTGTGAATAATTAAAAAGTAAGGGGAGGAAGAAGGTAGATATGAATCATAAGTCAAAAATAGAAGAGGGGCGAAGGTAGATAGGTGACTAAGTAATAATTAGAAATAAAAAAGAAATATAGAGGAAAATAATTATATGTGCAATCTTGCGCAATCCTAAATTTAAATATTCTGTCAAAATGCATGTTCGTGACAAATATATACAAAAAAAAAAGTTTAAACTAAATTCATTTTTTGTTAGTAAATAGTGTATCTAAAGGCGACATAGAAACAAAGTGCAGCCATTTTCTTACTGACGTCATTGGAAAGGCAGAGAGTTTCACTTTCCCAGTGGATTTGAAATGATCAGTAAATGTCGAAATGCAAGCGGAGCCATCGTGCGGCTAGCACTGGTGACAGCGTTAATGAAGTAGTTAGTTGCCATTTTCCTAAAATTAATGAAGGGGTTTGTGTCAACACCTTTTCCTTTCGCAGCTAAACGTGACGTTTGATAAGACTGCTTTGCCCACTAATTCGTAACATTGGCTTTATCCTCATTTTAAAGCTTTAAAGTTGAACCGAGAGACGTCTCATGTCTTATTAACGTGCTTGATGACGTCTATCTTCGTTTATGTAAAAACCTGTGCGGGTGTTATTACTTTATTTTAAAGCTGAAGTATGAAAAACAGTTTAAAGAATTTAAATTCGCATTAATTGTTTAAAATATATATAATTTATGTTTTTTTTTTAACCTTTCAGAATATCCTCCTTTCTGCTACTATTTAATGGTATTGTTGGTGTGCGAGATTTCAATTACGATATGGTTAATATTCATGCGTTGGTGTGTGTACGTTTCTTTCCTTCCTACACTCCCTCGTTTTTTATTTTTTAACTCTTAATGAATTCTTCCATCGTCCTTTTCTATTCCCAATCTGGACGGCTCATTGGTTACTTGAATTCAGTAAAAGATTCCAACCAATTTAAGGAAAGTGTGGAAGAAGGAAGAAAAAAAAAAAGTCAATTAGTTTGCTGCAGGATTGTAAGAGATGAACTCTCACTTGGCGGTTTTTTTTCCACCCACTCGTCCCTTCTTTCTCTCTCTCTCTCTTTTCTCTTGTAGTGAAGTCAGAAATCGATTGGACTTTAATGGAATAGTTTAAAATGAAAAAGAAAACAAGTAGCATCGTGTGAAAAATTCCTTTTTGCTTTACGCTAAGAAATTAAACATTTGCATCAAGTCATCCATCACTCTGAGTGTCTTGATAAAACAGTGTTAGAATCCTTTTTTTTTTTAAATAAAAAAAAACCATTAAGCTGTCTATAATTAATTTGGCCATTATAAAGCGAAAGATTAAGAAGAAAAAATTTCTTCGATGATGATGAGACGGTATTTATTTTTTGTTCAATTTGGATTTTCGATTTATACTTTTGAACGGATCTGTATGTAGGAGGGAAATACTGTATATGTATGATAATAAAAATTTTCCACGTGGGAATATTAACAACTGCAGAGGAAATGCGTCAGGTGTGCAGCAACCGCGCGCAAAGTACGAATAAACATGTTACTGTACATACAATTGTGTTAGGAAATAGAAAGAAGCAAGAAGATGATAAATAAAACGTAGATAGAAAAAAAGAAAAAAGCGGAAAAATAAAAAGAAAACTAAGTGAATGTTGAATAGAAATAAAAATTACCAGATAAAAGTTTTGTCGTTGTATTTATACACATATAGCGTTGCAAATTTTTTTTCTTTTAATCTTCTGACCCTTTTTTGGCAACTAATTTCCCTTTCAGTAGTCGTTGTCACGCCATAAAACGCGCTTCTTGGCTCACATTTAAGTCGACGGGGTTCACGCCTCCGTGACACTGCACAACACACACAAACAGTCGAAACATCGCAATCTGGGCTTGATTATGTTGCCGTGTCCTCAAGGAATCAGTTGGGCAAATTAGGCCTGTTTAAAGATGGAATCTGCAATTAAAATGTTGTTAGTGCAGGTGTGGGATGTGCCTTGATTGAACGGGTTGAGTCTCGTCCGAAGCCTATCTTGGGTCGTGATTGCATTTTAATTCCTCACCTTTGATGCTGGCGGGGACATTGCAGCCCATTAATCGTCAGCCCGTTGCTCTTGCACCTAGTTTGTAATTAATTCAAGAATGCTTCGCCATTATTGCACTTCCATTATGGATGAGAACGGTGAAAGGTTTTGTTTGGGAATAAATTGGAAGACCTTGGTTGAGGGGACAGACAAAGAATATGTTAAGGAAATTTGCACTTTGTCTCGACCGATTTTCTTCTTGCATGGGTGTAATTCCAATTGGATTTTAGCCAGATGTATGAGGGAATTATTGGCATAGGTTTCTTTTAAAGAAGGGGGTTCCTGATCATTTCTTCCATTTTGGATCAGTTCCTGATGGGGATAAAATGTAATTGTGTTATAACACAAAAAAAATAATAATAATACTATAGCATTATTATTTTTTTTTTGGTAGTTTTTTCCCCGGTTGATATTGAATTTTTAATTTTATTGTTGTTTCTCTTTTGTTTATTACTTGACAAAGTAGTTTAATTTGCAGGTAGGGATGAGGAAGTAAGTTTTATTTATCATTTTTTTTAAAAGCAAACGTTGGCTGCACCTACAATCGGCGATAAAGTGATTGTAAAGGGGCGCATGAACTAACGCGATAAAAGAAATCGCGAATCCAAAAATCGCGATTATTTATACCGCGAATCCGGATACTGCGAGGTGCACTGGCGCAAATCCAGTATATCGCGAATTGGTTTCCCGCGAAATTTTGCGATTTGCAATATTATTTAATAAAAAAAGAGACCACGAAATAGAAATCGCGGGGGAAAAAATGTATTAAATAAAATAAAAATTAATACAATTTTCAAATAAATTTTTTAAAAAATTAGTCTAATTAGTAAAATAAAATATACAATAATATACAATAATGCAAGTAGTAAAGAGACCATCAATTGTGATGCAGAGAAGATCAACAAGTAACTGAATGGTACAAAATATGTGGGCTAATATACCCAAACGCTTGTGCACGTACAAGATACATACTGTATCAGCCAACACAAATTTTATTGAACACTAAATTGTGATTAATTCGCGATTTGTGGATTCGCGATACAAATCACGAAATTAAGAAATCGCGATTACTTTTTCGCGACACATGCGCTCCCTCCATTTTAAATCGATTCAACCGCCCAAGGAAGGTTTGTAAAGTGCTAATGTAAATTGTATTTGATGCGACGAGGTAGTAAAATCAGGTGACGTCGCATTAGTTTGGTCTCTAAAGACACACAATTAAGAATTTTATACTTACTAATTCGTTTAAGGAGAATAAACTGTTTATCTCACCTCAAAAACGAATTGTTTGTTTTTTTTTTTAAAAAAAATCTAAATGCTAAATGTAGGGGCAGTATTGCGAGCGTTTGATTAATTGTTTTGACGATTATCACCGATAATTTATCGGTAGATCTGCTTTACTTAACTTGGCAATTGATTGCTTAGACAGCTGTATTACAGCACAGCAATTCCAAAAATAAGTTAAAATTATTTATTTAAAACTTAAAACTACCGTATAAAAATTCGTGGTATGTGCAAAAGTGTTTCACAATAGCGCCAGTGTTTGAGCCCTTCTATAAAAGGGAAAAAACAAAATGAGTTTCAGAATCTAAAAATATAGATAAATCGTGCCCTGTGCGAATTTTAGCATTTATTTGTTTATAAAAATAGTCTTGATACAATTACGTGTTGCTTCATGATTTTATCGGTTATTTGTCTTACTGAAGATTCTCCATTTACCATAAGTAAATTTAATTACACTTTTGTGCATTTATTTTACAAATGGGCATTTTGGAATTATTTCTGCATATTTAGGATAAGGATAAGGATAAATATGTATAGTGTTATTACTAATCATGGTGTATGCTTGAAAACGTTTCTGTGAAACATTTTCATAATAAACAGAATGCAATCTGTAGTGCAGCAAAGCAACTGTTTAATAATAGTGTGTAGCAGCAAAGCACCGGGGCAGCAAACAAAACAAATCATTCTGAAATGTCTGCTGATGAAAATCTTTAAACAATATTTTTGTTATTGACGTTTTGAGCTAGTCACGTAAAACTCTTGGCCACTTTATCTTTTATTCAAATTCTTTTGTTGTTTCAAGTCTAATTTGCTTAAGTAACTTTGATCAGATTAACGGAGCTAATTTTAGTTGAAAGCAAACTCTGCGTAGAGATTTTTAATGACCAATTAATATTCTTCTTTTTTTTTTTTAAATTTTATTTTCAGAAAAGTTGGTGGTCGAGTGATTTGAGTAAGAACCTGCGGCTATTTCACTTGACTGAGTCTGTCAGTCGAACATGGGGTGTGTAGTGGTAAGAAGTGGCGCTTGGAGGCGCATTTTATTGATTTTGTGGCCAATTGTCGCTTCAGTCCAGTCAGGAGAAAAGACTTTACAGTGTATAGGAGGAGTTGAATTAGACGTACTCGGCTTTCT
The DNA here is from genome assembly GCA_034701245.1 of Strigamia transsilvanica. Lineage (NCBI taxonomy): Eukaryota > Metazoa > Arthropoda > Chilopoda > Geophilomorpha > Linotaeniidae > Strigamia > Strigamia transsilvanica. The sequence goes on along the minus strand of JAQIXU010000005.1, from coordinate 157,405 downwards.
GTTGCTACTGAATTCCGATCTGTCGCTAGGGAGCTTTGGCATTCGCTGAAATGGGTCAGAGGTTATTTCAATGTGCTTACTTGCTTTTGCTATTTCTCGATCTGAAGGAGTAAAAGGATGCGCAGAATTTACGTCGGATATTCAATTTCTGTTTTGAAAAGATTAGATTTGAAGTTGTCTTGCTCTTATTTCCTGTTTTATTTAAAAAAAAAATTCTTTCATTCATTTTAATTGGCAAAAGTCTGTGAAAAATCATAAAAAAAAATTAATAGAGTTTTAATGAAATTTTGAAGGGGAAAAAAAAAGATTCTTTTATTCGCATTTAAAGTCAGTTGACATACTGGTAATATTTTTCATTTAAGAAAGTTTCATTGAAAAGACATTACGGAAATGATTTTTGCAAAGCTTTAAAGGTGGTTGGAGGCAGTGCTTTTTTCAACTGGAATGCAGCTAATAAAGGGAGGTTTTAGTTGTTTTCTTTTGTAAATTGCAGTAGTACTTGGTGTGGGGCCCGGTTGAAGGGCGGGATGTTTGTTTATGTTGGCTGTCATCTCCGTCCTATGCCATTCATTAAGGGTGTGTTTGTGGAAAAATTTTTGAAGGGAAAAAAAATGATTTCGGAATAACCGTGAGAGCGAATGAAGGCGATTCATCATTATGAATTTCGATAACGAATCCCCAAATCCCATAGGTGAAAGGAAAATCTATTTTCACATGCCTTTGGATAATTAAGGAGGGAAAAAAGGATGAAAGAAAACGGTGCTGATGGAAAACTGAATCAGTTTTAAAGTCGTGCGATTTTTTTCTCTTCTTTTTCTTACATCTTCGAGATACGGTGCATTGTCTCTATTGATTGCAATTACTTACACTTAGTTTTCTTGCGTTTGTGAATTCATTAGAAGCTCTTCAGGATTCACTTTATTGTTCGGATTTTTTTAAATTTTTTTTTTTTAAATTTTTTTTTAAATTTTTTTTTTTTTTACATAACTTCAAATAAGGGAAACCATTTTTTCTTTTTTCTTTTAACTTTCTGCTTCGTTTATTTAAAAGACTGATATTTTTGACCATGAATGCAAATGTTTTTCACTTTGTTGAGATCGCAAATTATGTTTTTAAATTTTTTTTTTGATTTTTTTTTCTCTTTCATTCTTTTTGGCGCGAGAATGCGCCCACGCTCCATTACTTCATCCGCGTGCTCGCCCGCAACTCTCTCTTGGTCGACTGACTAATGACGATACTTGCATGTTGCCGCACTTTTACAGGCCATCTCTTAATCCTTAATTGGCCCATTTTTGCTTGCACTTTATTTTCACGTCCAAATGTTTTTTAAATTGAGATAAAGAACTTGTTTCGTTTGGGAATGGCTTCATATCAGCACAAAACTCAAGTTGAGGAAACATTTCTTTAAACTCATTTTTCTCGATTCCAAGAAATTCTTTTTCATATAACGCTATGTGACTCGAGAGAGAAGATACTTATTTCAAACCGAGTAGAAAACGGAAATTCAACATTATTCCCGCGTCTCTCTTTAACGCCAGCTCCTTCCTAATCATCGCCGAGATTAACTAAGAAAACAGTTGACGAATGTGGCACCGCGTTGTAAACATTTATACACTGGCACCATATGAAAAGTAAAGTGAGATATATGATTTTTACTTGAGAACAGCCGCTTGAATTTCAATTTTGAAACAGTTTTCGCTATATTTTTACACTGTAAATGCGAAATGGGGGGGATTGGTGTGCAGTCGTGGGCGGATAAAGGTACACATGGTGCGCATAATTAACTTATCTCTCCAGTCCAGCTGACTGGGCTGTTTCTGTTGCACGTTTGGCCACATCCTTTTTAGCAAAATTTACTGTGGACTAGCCCACGACAATAGCCTAACCTTGTATGCTCGTTTAAGGGCGATAATAGTCAAAGTTACAGACAAATTACCGACATTTCGCTTCCAAAAATGGGAATTATAACACGTCAACTGTCGAGCTTGCGTTACGTTACGACCTGAGTAGACGGCAAAGGAAAGCTCGTCGTAAAGATGAAAAAAATCGGTCTTAAGAGTTTGTTACATTGCACTCAGAAGCTAAGGAGTTCACTCAAGTGTTACCTATTATTCTCATTTGAGGATGACAAAGGCCAGGAGAGAAAAAATGATGTGAAAGGTTGAGTATTTTGTTTCATTCGACGCAAATTGGAATGTGAAATGAGATTAGTGAAGAATCATTCTGCAGCACTGGGTGTGGCAGCTCTTACTGAGCTTTTTTTTTGTGTGTATCCGTGTTGGAAAATAAGCTTGTGATGTCATTAGTTTGGACAGTAACGAGTTGGGAAAAATTACAAGTTCCCGCCCAATTGCATTAGCAAAGTTTGTTTGTAATATAAAGTTGCCGGAGCGCTTTACTGAATTGAGATCATCATTCAAAGGAGTGGTGGAGATAGAGCTCTCGCTAGTGGTAGCAGTGGTGGTAAAAAGAAAAATATTATAAAAATTCCTTTCACTATGATTAGCTCCATTTCGTGCGGCAATTGTGTCGCCTTCATTCTCAACGTTGAAAGACTTCGCTTTGTGAATTCAAAATGACTCTTCAATCTCATCCCTGTTGCTTGACGGCTGGCAAATTAAAACTTTATACATGTCAACTGCACGCATGTTTCTAAGTTGCTTGGAAGCATACCCGAATGTCTTCTATTTAAAATAAAAAGTGGAAGAAATAAAAAATAAAAAGATAAACGGATGTTAATGAATTTTTGTGAACCTGTTTTTTTCCCCATTATTTTTATTTTTATTTTATTTTTTAAAAATGGTTGACTTTTTCAGCTGTTCCATGCAATAAAGTCTCACAAGTGTGATAGTAATTTCTTCGCCATTGCTCACTCGGCCATAGAGATAAGAGTTCTATTTTATTCTTTATTTTAAAAAGAAAAGGAAAAAAAGATATATATATATATATATCTATTAGACAGATGTACGGGAAACTTTAAAAGATTGCTACGTTTTGAATTTTTATTTTTTATTTATGAGTTTTTCTAAAATTTTGTTTTCAAGAAATAAAGTTTGCAACTGAAGTAAGGTGTCAACAGTTCTTCCGTTGATCATTGCTCTTGGGATTTCTGTGTGACATATCCGTATTTGTGAAAATGTGATGGAAAGCTGCAGCTGCATGCATGTCAGTTTATATAATGGAAGATGTAAAGCGAAAGCTTTTAGGTACATGAGAATGGACAGTGGATGCACGCTTTTCAAAATATTTAAAATGATGAAAGCGAAACAATAAATATTTTAGTTTTGGATTGCTTCAGCTAGGATTTAAAACGTCGAGTTTGATTAGTTAACAAGAGAAGCCAGAGGCGTCATTCTGTTTGGTTTTGATTGATGATAATTCCAAGGTCATATTAAACTAATTGTGCATGTGCAAACTCCGCAGGAGCCTATTTACAGTAACGAGGATTTGCTTAAGCTTGTAGACAAACTAAATGCCAATCACAAGTGTTGGCTCGCGTCACCTCGATTAGAATCGTAAAAAATTTAACGACTTGCAATTATTTCTATGGGCGCCATTGTTTTTTCTTTTCAGAAGGTTTCTTTGTTTTTTTTTACTTTTCGAGTGTTGATTAATTTTTTATATGTACCCACCTTTGAGTAATCCGTTTTCCCTTGGGTGATGAGTTCTTTGGTTAAATGGCTGCCTTCCATGAAAACAGAAGTCATTAGTCGTCGCAGTTGCTTTGCCGATGGAGGAACTTAGTGAAAGTTTGAGATGAAAGTGTGTGTGTCCGTGTAAAAGGATGTAAACCATTGGGAAATGTTTCACTCGGAACAGTTAAAATTCAATATTCTTAAAAAGCTTGCCGCCTAAACTATGATGGAAATGCGTGGGAGTTAGTGCAAGTGAATGAACTCAATCTCATAATGGCCACGCCGATGATGATTGCGACGCCTTTTCCCTCAGCAACCAAGACGACGACATGGGGACAAATCTGAAATGATGTTTTACCAGGGCGAAATTGAAATTTTATTACATTTCCGTGGCCTGATAGCTTTGATAATTTTATAGAAGGAAAAGTGAAGTTTTTTGATCGATTTGTCAGGCGTTTATGTTTACTTTATTTATTTTATATCTGTGTCGTTTCTCGTTTGCGCTTTTTTTTTGTTATGCAAATTATATTTGGATAAAATAAAAATCGATCGCCAAACATGAGTTGAAATCTGTGGTTTCATGTTGAAAATGGGAAAAGTTGAACGGAAATAAAAAGGAAAAAATAAATAAAGGGAAAAATTGAGTTATATGTCCAAGTTGATGGAAAAGAAAAAAATGAAAAATGAAAAAAAAAAAAGTATATCGAGTTGTTCCGAGATAAAAATAGTGAACCAGATATTTATTTACTTTGTAAGCAGACTGAGAGTTGACATTTGGAGAAATCCAAGCTTTAGTAATGTTTTTTCCTGTAATGCAATTTTATTTCTATCGCGTCAATTTGATTTTGCAATTTGAACTCTGTTGGTTTCAATTTCTCATGCATAAAAGATAATAGTTATATATGTCATAAAAATAAAAGAATAAAATGTATCAGATTTTGTATTCGGATTATATTTCCTCTCGATTTCGTAGTCAAAATGAATGCGAGTACGCATGCATTATACATTGTCTATCTTCTTCGGGGTTCCACTCTCATCATATAAAAATAGTGGAAAGAAAAAAAAACAAATCGCCAGTTGCAATTCAACGCCATCGACACGTACACACGTGTTAAATTTGCGGTTTGGTTGATTGAATTCTCTCAAATTGTATTTAAATACGCAATAGTACAGTTGAACCATTGTTTAGAAGCAATAAAAGCAGCAAGCGCTCTAACTTTAGGGCCGCCACTGAACACGAGAATAGATGATGATGATCTCCTGTTTCCAATATCCCATTAGAACACATAAGTTAAGCAGCATTGGGGCTGATCATTGAAAGACGGGTGAGGGAGAGCTAAGTGAAACTCGGATATGGCTTATCGTGCCAAGAAAATTTGCCACCGATCTTTAACGGGGTTTTCTGCGATATTTTCACCACTTCTTGCATGGTTTGTCTGCTTTTGTGTGCACATCACATCCGGATTTTACATTTATTCTAAACTTTTTGATATTTTAAAATAGTGTGGGATGACGATGGTAGGAAAAAACTGTTTAATATTTTTTATTGCGTAGGTTAAGAAAGATATCTGAGCAAATAAAGGAGGAAAGGATGAGAGCTTTGCCCTTTGGCAGCAGTTATGGAGTACAGTGCAGAGATATTATTTTTCTCATAACTTGCAATCTCAAGTAAAAATCTCAAAGCAATATCGAGGGTATACGTATGATCATATCTTTATAAAAGCTAAGAAGTGTGTCCACATGGCCAGCACATCACATTGAGCGCAATCAATATACAGGTAGCTCTATCTGTAGGCAGTGTTCAATTCTCATGGTTTAAGAGTAATCTTCCTTTACGATTTTAAAGCCTTTTATTGACTCGCCTTTTCCTTCCCTCTCTCTCTCTCTTTCTTATTCGTTCTTATATTTTTCTCTTTCTTTGTGCGCCGGGATTTGTGTGTAGATGACATGGTGAGTTCAAACATTGGAGTCGACGGTAATAATCCGAAGGAAGGCAAAGCAGCAAAACAAGGCAGTGCGAGTTTTCCCCTGCGTGCGGATAATGAAAGCTAGCGTTGTGAGTGAAGCCAATTTTATTCGCCAAATGTGAGCCTGGTTTTTGTGGGTCTGTGGCTTTTATGTATTAAAGCGAGATTTTATTACGGCCGTGCGCTCTCGCCTACGTAATGTATACGACACATAACGCTCTTGTTGCTGCACGGCTTAGCTATTAGTCGAATTTGAAAAGGGGTGTCTCTAATATCGGCAACAACTTGTCTGAATGCGCAGCATTTTGAATCTTGTTTATGGTGCCAATGCGAGTATTAATTTGAACGATAAGGCCGCCGAGGCTGCGCACAACTGAATCTGACTTGTACTGACCGCTAATGTATGAGTAAGTTTAATTGGTCGTGGATTGGTGTAAATTAGATTTGCTTGTTGAGTAGTACGAGTCTTGCTGCAGTTTGCTCTGCCCGTATGGGCGTGCGAGCAACGAAATCACAGCTTAGCACCGGGTTTATTTATTAAAGAGGCTGCAGCGTGGACTGTGCGATAATAAGGGGGCGATTAAGAGTGTTAATTGACAGATTTACGATTTGCGAGTGCCTACTCTCAGCGCACTCAGCGCCGCCATAAAGCAACGACAACGTTTGCAATGCTAGTGCGCATAAATTACGATAGAGACGCCTGACTTACGAACTTCCTTTCTCATTTGACCGACTTAACGAAACATCTGCGCATTTGTTGCGTATAAATATCAAGTGTCCGACCGTAATAAGTCAGTTTGTTGTCGGCAGTAAATTATTCGCGCCTCGTCCTCCTCTGCTCGCTCACCCAGAATGAAAATAAAGATTTAGGACAAACGTGGTCACGTGTCCATTTATTTTTGCTCTTTTGTTGTTGTCTGTGCAGATAAGAAACAAAGTCCAAGCCCGATGGCGATAGCCACTCTCATTTTCTTTAACGTTCTTATCTTTGCGTCCGTTTCCTCTACTTTTCTTTTCCTTTCTTTCCTCCTTGCACTGCAGCTTTCCCGCTACGCCAATTAATGAGGCCGAGGACGGCAACGAGATCCTTTGCGACAGCGTGTGCTCAATTTTTATCTCGGACCGAAGAGGATCAGACGATTCTTTGGACCAAGAACAATGTGCGTGGAAGGGAGGCGATGAGTAATGGCCGCTTCCCGATCACCTAGTCAGAGGGATTTCTCGAGGGAAGCGAAGCCTTCTTGTTTGTAACGTTCTCACTCCATCATGACAGACTATTAACGGATAAGGCCTTTCATTCTTCTCTATGCTGGCCATCCCTCCTCTTGCACCTTTTCTCTTGCATTTGATACTTGTTCACTTGTCACAATTCGTTCGCAACTTTCTTTTTATGTATCATTTTTTAACAAAGTTAATAAATGGAGGAGGATGAGTTGACGGAGAATGGCTCCATCAAATTACACAGTTGTTAAAACTTTATAAATCTTGAACGGTTTTTTTCTCTTTCCCATTTCTGGGGAAAGGGAGAGAAGACGTGTATGAAATGAAGTTGATTAGTTGTTTGTCAAGAATTTTTCTCTTTCTTCTTCTTTATTTCCGTTTCGAGCAAAACGTTTTTACAAGAATGTAATGGACACTGAAAATTTAAAAATGACAGCTGACATGTGGAGTTGGAGGTTGTTAGAGCTGGGAAATAAAACTTTAAACCAACACCAAATACCCGGAAAGCAACATAAACAGTAAAAGCAAGTTGCTGCAGAGGTCGTGCACATTTTATTTCTTCTGCAAATGCGTTTCTCGAGAATTAGTTTGTGCCCACAGGTATACTTTGTTTGCAACGCGAGCGTCTGTGTTAATTGGCGGCGCCAAACTGTGGCCTTTAATCCTACTGTCATCGGACCAAGAAACCAGTCCATGGCGGCTAATTGGAGGCGCGCGCTGCGATTTACTGGGAAAATGAGAGTTGAGTTTTGGCTGGCCAATGCATCCTCCCTCCCGAAGACCTAACTTAATTTTGCAAGATAAAGCCAGGTTACTTCCTTCTTTTGCCGTTTTCTACCAGAGGGAACTCCGATTAGGTTAGCTCTCTATCCTTGGGGAGAGGATCTTTGGTGATCTAGAAGCCAAGAAGTAAACAGCTTGCAGGTATATATAATCAATAATGGCAGGTATGTTGAAGGAAATGGTCAGTGCAGCTGAAATTGGCTTTGCGTCCAATACTGTCACTTCATTTCAACGAAGAAGAAAAAAAATTACCTCGATATGTTATGAGGAACAATATCTTCGGAGTAATGTACGACAGTCGATGTTGGGATCTTGGATTGGATAACATCGCGAAGAGTTAAGGGTTTGAGGGTTTTGTGATGTAGATATAACGAGGTTGAGATCCACTCATGCCTACAGATCAAAAGATTACAGGCCTCTCTACATGGGCTTGGAGGTGTCTATTCACGAGGAAGTTGTGCTGCACTCGTTGCAACGAACAAACTTTTCGAATCCCTCGACAGTCTTCTTTCTGTCACAGACGTAAGGAATTGGTGAGGTTATAGAGAGGAAGAAGAAAAAAATAAGGGAGAAATCTGTCGATGGAGCCCAGTGGAGTCCATAAAATGAGCTGGCGTCTCTCTGACGGCTTTAGGTAGGGTGGAGGAAGAAACGGAATAAATACACAGCTGAGAAAAATTTCTATTTTTTTTTATTTCTATTTTTTTATATACTTTTTTTGCGATAAATAAAAAGTAAAACTGGAAAGCAAAAAAAAAAACCTTTATCGAAAGAGGGAAAAATAATAAGTTTGTTGTTTTTGCTTCGGCTTGCTTTTAAAGTAAATAAAATCTGCTAATTAAAAATTCTTTTGATTATTTTCACTAATTTTGCTATTTGAGATGATTTTCCTCCCTCCCATTATTTTATCTTAAAACAACATCTGCTGCCAAATCTGCAATTGAAGTGTGCATGTCTTTCCATACAAAGCATGCTAATCAAGTGTTCTTTGTCGATTCTAGATGACTTGCTTGACATTGCATTTGGGCATAAAGAACATCAAAGATGATTTATTATTGCACATTTTCCGAAGCGGAAGAAATGTTGCAAGATGAAATAAGCTTAATTTGGTGTGAGTATTCTCGGTTCCAGTTTTATTACCATTATCATTTTTTGCCATACTGGCTGTGGATTTAATTCGTGATGCATGTGAGGCGCCTACATAATGCAAGCATAGTTTAATTTCCGTGACCGATAGACAAAGTTTGGGAGAGAGAAAAGAAGATCTCGTTTTACACGATCATTCTTGCATCACTGCTCAAGCAAGCAGAGGCTGCACAAAAGCGTGGATTTAGTTCTAAAACTCAGGTTGAACTGAGATTGTTGCGATAAACAGAAACCGATCTCAAAAGTTTTACATTTTTCTGTGTGTGATAAAAATTTTCGCACATGGAATGTTTTTTTTCCCTCTTGACAAATATTTTTTATCTAATGGTCTTCTTTACGTAGTATGTATTGATTTTTTTTTTTAGTATTGACAATTACAAGTGCTGTAAGCTAACATAGTTTGAAGTGTACATCCAAGTTAATTATTTGCAGCTTAAGGGAAAGATCAATACTAAATGTAAATAAAATTAATTAGAAATCCAAGTGGCTACAATTCCTTTCTACTATAAAGCCTTTATGAGCTCGTTCAGAGAGCGACAAGTAGGTTGCTACTTGTATAGCCCCTTGTGTACTGCTGGGAAGAAAAAGGCACAAGAAGTTAGAAAGGGCAGCGAACCCATCAAGGGCTCATAAAAGACGCTTTTTGTCCACTAGCTACATGGAACTAGCTTGACCACTTGTTTTTTCTTTTGTTTTTCTTTGCGACTTTTAGCCGAAACAGAAGAAGGAAGAAAAAAATGGCGTTCTTGAAAAGTGTAAGGATTTATTCTGTTAGAAATGAAGTTGGTCTTGTTTGTTTCAGACAAGTTTGTGTCTTATTCGAGCAAAGAAATTGGTGACTTTGAGTGGCAGGCGGAGACGCTCGAATTGCCAGTGGCCTGTTGGTGTTGCTTTACTTTTTTTTTAAATTTTCTTTTATTTTTTTTTCTGGGAATATTTGGCCTGCCAAAAGAAACAAAGTAATACCCTTGGTTTGGATGTGAAATAAACTTGTTTTAGCGCAGAGCATCAGTTTTTCGCTTATACCTGCCGCGAATATCGATTTATTTATTTTATTTTTCCTCCCTAGTCGACTTATTGATCTTCTCCTGTGTGGTTGTCTTTGTAAAGGATTTGTGACTTAATTTTGAAATGTCAGTTTGACTTCTCATTTTTCTCTTAATTGTTACACCAGGCGAAAAATGAGAAATTTGCAACAAATATTAAAAATCTGAATTGAAGAAATTGTGAACATTTTCTAACAGTTTGTTTATGACTCATCTTTTTAATTAGTCGGTTGCCAGCTCGAAGCCGATATGCAAATTAATTCGTCTATTGGTGCCTTGAAAACATTCTTTGCTCGCCAAGAAATTAATTGGCTCCAGCACGGCGCCTATTACGCGGATAGTTGGGGGAATGTTCACCCGGGCGAGAGGAGGAGGAGGAGGAGGAGGAAGCAGAGGCAGGGGCCTTCCGCTTCTTTTTCACCTCAATCTTCTATTCGCTCTCTCTCTCTCTCTCTCTCTCTCTCTTCCTTCCCTTCGCTTCTCTTCCTTTCCTTCGCTTCTCTTCTCTTCCCTTCCTCAACCCCTTAACCACTCACTCTAGCATCGTATTGGAAGAAGGTATTAATTAAAAACGACATTTTGCCGGATTTGCTCAGGAGCTTATAATAAGGAAGAGGTTTGCTTTTAACAGATGATGAGTTGGCAGCACTGCACTTTGCTTCATTCTAGAGCTTCGCCTGGTTGCTCAGCATGTGCGATTCCTTTCCGACAAGATAGAGGGATTTAGTTAAAACTTTAAATGACAAAACTTAAGCTCCCTTTCCTTTTCCTTCTTAATCTGTTCTCTCCTCGGCGTCTTCTTCGACGCGAAAGTATAGTAGATGACCTCCGTTGAACTCCTACCGTTCATCGAGTGGAAAAAGGCGGGAGAGTTGCCGCTGCTAATGCGAAGAGTTAAATGGTGAGAACACACCAGATGCCCCAATTCTTGCTCCTTCTAGCGTCTACAATTAGAGAATACAATTAAATTAGAGAACATAAGCACGTAAGAGTGAGAAATAAGTAGATGCTGTTTGCAAATGGACTTGTGAGTGAGGCGAAGAAAAATCATTAGTGGAACCTCCAACCGAATGCAATGCGCACGGTGCAGCTGAAATCTTCGCAAATGACCCCAACTCCGAGTTGGCAACTCGTGAAGAAAAGAGCTAATATTTTGATGTTGGCAACACAAAGGTTTGATGTACGAGTTTTTAAGACAAAAGTAAAATATTAACAAGCCCTGAGGTGCCACTACACACACGTAACGCGCTAAAGAGTAATGCGGTATTAGTCATTCAAGAGGCGCGACCGTGGCTGTAATTTGGTTTTGCCTTCGAGATACGGCGGGCGTATTTTAATGATTACGAAACTTCACTTTACAGTAAGTTGGTCTCACGAATAAATAGAAAAATAGAGATAAAAGAAGACATTTTGCTTCAAGTCATAAGTGCCTACGCCATTGTACCAATGCTAGCTGCTATTCTTCATTTGTCACTCATTAAGGGACGATTATTCTTTTCCATTTCTTCTTCTTCTCTCCACAGTCTCCCTTCTATTTTCTCTTACTCTACTCGCTTTGCTGAGTTTTTGCACGTTTCACTTGATTTTAGTAAGAAGATAATTCGTGCGGTGATGGGGGATGTGGAGAGTGAATTTGCGAGACAGAGCATTTGGAACTCGGCCCATTAGTCAGAGTACATTAATCGTTTGGCGCGTGTGAGAATAGAATGTGAGTCGTTGTCCTAAGTTCGATTAAAAGTCGTCGTGTCTTACAGTTTGTGTCAAGCTGCAAAATATTACTGTGGAGAATGGAAATCAATAGACGAAGCACGAATCATCAGTTGGTGTGCTGCGCTCCACAAAACGACTTCATGCGCCTGCCGACAAATTTCCCTCATTTGAGCAGTGCAACGTTGGGAAAGACTTTTTTTCCTCTCTCTCTCTCTCTCTCTCTCTCGTTTTCTCTCTCGCTTTCTCTCTCTTTCCTCTATTCCTTTTCTCTCGATTGGTGCTTGACTTGTCTCTAAAGGACCCCTCACCAATTTTTTCCGTCTTTTCTTTCGTACTTAGCAAAAGTGCATTGGACTCCTTTTGAGTCGCTGCTTGGGTGTGGCGGTCATTGGGGCCTCCAGTTGGCGTGCTGTGATTTCTTAATGACCACCCACGTTATAGGGTGCACTGCTTGTGCCTTCATTTTGCCGAGTGGGCGTTGCACTTTAAGCAATGCTGTGAATTATGACTGGAAAGTTATTTTTCGCACATTTGCATTCGTCTGAGTTCATAAGATGAAAGTGACGGAAAGAAGGGGGATGTTGGAAAGGGAGAAAAAAGAAGGAAAAAAAAATAGAGAAAAGAAACGGTTGAATGAGAGAAAGAAAGAAGTCGGCGCAGAATTTGATTTATTTGTGCGAAATCTCGAAATGGGGTTTCGGTGCAATTTTGTTGCTCGTGATGTGATTACCCATCGGTTGGTGGTGGCGCTGTTGTTCCCTGGATGCTGCTTTTGTTGCTGGTGTTCTTTTTCTTTCGCACTGTCCCGTAATTAAGTGCTCACCCGGTCACAGCATTTCCTTGCTCTAATACTGTGTAACTCCCTGAGAAGTAGTAAATTTTCTCATAGATACCAATGAGTAAAAGCAGGAATAGAACATGTGAGAAAAGACCATTAAGGTCCCCCCGGAAGAGCAATAGATTTGCTATGTTGTACTACACTTCAGCTTCGTACTTTACCACAAGTTGTAACAAAGTGTGGCATTTAGTTGAGCTCTTACAGTTTGATAACACTCGTGGGACTCGTGGCCAAACATCTTGCATTCAAACGACTTTTTTTTTTTTTTAAAATGTGGAAATGGAAATGGAATATTTCTTCAGCATTGTTTCTGTCACGCGGATTGAATTAGTTTTACTTCACCCTGATCCTATTAACTCGGTGCCTTATTTTCATTTCGAAAACCTGTCGCTTGGTTAGGGAAAATGGTGAGAAATAGTCAAAGGGGGGCAGGCAGAAAAATATGGCCAACTCGGCACATTGCAAGAGATGGCGACAGACATGATGATCGATATTTTTCTCTCTGTGATTTAGAAAAATGGCTTCAGTTAAGACTGGCTTGCTTTCAATGGTATGGATTTTTTTTTTTTTTTGCTGCTTCGCAGATATTTTTCATTTTGGAATTGTGTTAATATTTTCTGCTGCGTTTTCTTTGTTGTTTCAATTACAAACATGTTGGAAACACCTACTACGTATGCACACACATAGGTGGAGAATAATTTTTGCAAAGAAAATAAAAGTTGTGCGAGAGAAGAGAAGATAGAATGGAATATTGGAATCTGCGGGAGGGCTGCTTTAATCTGACAGTTCCATTTTTTCTCTTCCTTTTTTTTTTGACCCTTTTTCATTCGGCAAAGCGCCGAGAAACTGCGTCTATAGGATTTTATTTTATTTTATTTTTTTCTTCTTTTTTTTTTTTTTAAAAAAAAATAGAAATTTCCTACTGTATTTTGGATTAGATTTGAGGGGAAAATCTTTTTTTATTTTGAGCTCGTTGGCAGCAATTATACTGTTTATTCTTTTAAAGCATTTTGTTTAACTTTTATATTTTTAACGGATAAGTTCATAAAATTAATTCAATTTTAACTTGAAATAATTTTATTTTTGAATATTCTTAAAATTAAATTTTAAACTTCCAATGGAAACTATAGAAACCAAATTAATAATAAAGAATGTTCGTGATAGTAAGATACTCTTGAAACTTAGATACGTGACTGTTCCATTATGTGTTAGACATAGTGCGCACGTGATATGTGAAATATTTAAATTAAGAGAAGAGAAATGAATTGGAAATTAGACATCATCTAAATAGAAGTAACTAGTCTCTTTAAGCAATTTGAGGTGACCAACTTTAAGTTACCATTTGACTTTATTTTGCATTTATAGTACCGGCATCTCATTCCCTTCCCTCAATCCTGTAACCTTACTACTCACCTAATCCTTTGCACTCACTAAAGCGCAACCAATCTCTCTGTCTTCGTTTGGCAAATGGCGCCAGAAAGCATTGGTGACGCTCACCCACCTGCTGATCTAGAGGTCTCAAGGGTCACTTCACAGCATGAGAGCGACAAGACTTTTGCTTGCTATTTTTAGTGCATATTGCATTTTTTTCCCTTTCCTTTTTTAACTTTTCTTTTTCAAAAGAAATACCATTAAACTGGTAGTACACAACACCTGTTCGCGCACACATGGCTCTATCCTCTATAATTAACGCTAGGAAACTAACAACTGAAGATCACTGACAGCTGCTGAATCTTTGCATTTCTTCGCAAACATTTCCAGATGTCAACAACTGCACTGAATATTAAAAGCAGAGCGTCATATTAGCGAGGAAAACTCGGGGAAACTAACACAGCCATGCTATCGACCTTTATAAAAGGAGAATAAATCTACGAGATGGGACGTCGAGCGCTTTTGCTGTGATAGAGATATTTTCATAGGAAAAGGGTTTAAGACGTTAGGCGGACTTGATTTGTGTGCCTTGTGCGCGAGGCGACACCACCGCATTGGGATTGCCCACAATTACCAATTTCTGCCGAAGGAAGTCGCTCTGTACTCGTTCGCCGTCCCCTATAAATCACCAAGTTAATGCTCTGGTCCCCGGTCTCTTCCTTCGCACGATTGGCACACAACAGGTCCCCCATTTCAACATGCTTGCCGAGAGAATGAAAACATTAATTTTGTGAGCTTTTAAAGAGAGAAGTGGGATTGAAGTTGTGTGTTAGCGCCAATATTTTTCCTTCTCATTTTTATACATGAAATGGAAGATGACATTACCAGAAACTCGACGAATGGTTTATGCAAGTCATACATGCATCTTCGCTGGATGTTGTTGGCAGAATGGAGTGAAGCTTTATATACTTTTTTTATCTTTCATAAAAATGTATGAAAAGGCATAAAATTATGCCATTTATGTCTGTTTTGTTTAAGGATTTATTATAGAACAATTTTGCTTTCGTTTTTGACTCACCTTTATCTAGTTTTTTTTTCTTTTTCTAAATTTTAAATATAAAATAAATATGTTTAGGTTCATTTGTTGCAATCGTATTCAGCTTAAAGTGTGTTTAAATTGATTGGGTAAGGTTTCGTTTCTACATTGCTAATGCGAATGGAATTAAAGCAAGGTAGAATAGCTGGAGTCTTGTACAGTTCAAATGCATTTTTTAAAATGCGCATTAGAAATCTCCACTTAATTGAAAATGCACGGAATGGAACTATTGCATATGTTATTTGCTTGGGAAGATTATTTCACATTAAAAAGCAAAGTTAAAGCAATAACAAACCATTTGATCTTGATTTTATACTTAAAAGGGCGGAAGCGGACAGAGGAAATATGTTTGGTTTATTTGAAAATGCCTGTGGTATCTTAAATATGATATGAAAATATTTAAAAAAATATATATTTATAGATTTTTATTTGAGTTTTGCAAGCGAATTTTGTAAGAATGTTTTTTACGAAATAGTGAGAGAGATGAATCTGTTGGATTCAATTGTGAATCTGGTTTAATTACTTCGCTGTACTCTTTGTTAATCATGATAAAGCAAATGCAAAGAGACGAAAACACCGTTCTCGTTCATTTTCACTTGAAACTTCAAACTTCAAAACCCTTGGGTAAATCAGGGGGCGACCAGTTGTTGCTGCGTGTTAGAAGGAGGCGCAGTTAAGGAAGCGTACACATGGCGAGAAACCGTTCCCCGTTCGCCCATTGGATTTTCTGATTGTATTCGCCGCGTAGCCCCCTTGTGTTGAATGATTAATAAGTTTCATCGATTGAAATAAGGCCGAGAGGCGCCGTTGGGAACACACACAGTGACGCCACTCCGCCCCAAATTAGAATTAACGGGACTCGCACGGACCCGCGGGTCTCTTCTTTATTTCCTAGGTGGGGCCGCGAAATTTTTCAAATTGCAAGTCGATTCTAACACTGTCAGCAAGAAAGTTGCAGCGAATTATTCACTTTGGAGGGAGCAGAAAGTTTGATAAATGTGTGATTTAATTGAAATAAATTAAAAGTTAATTGCTTTAACTGTTTTTATTTATTTCTTTCACAGGATTCTTCAATTTTTCAATACAAATCAAGACGAATACGACGTAGTTTTTACCGCAAATGCAACTGCAGCTATCAAACTGGTCGGCGAGAGCCTGGAATGGAGCGAAAACGATCTCTTCGTGCACCTGAAAGACAACCACACATCAGTGTTGGGCATTCGTGCATTGGCCTCAGCCAGAGGTGCCCGCGTTCGATGCTTGAGTGACGATCAAGTGCAAGAATTATCGGCGCCAACGGATCTGGTGAATTGTCAATCATTCGACGGCAAAAAGGGCTTTGGTTTGTTTGCGTTTCCGGCTGAGAGCAATTTCTGCGGGCGCAAGTATCCTCTGGCGTGGATTCGCCAAATGGGTTCTTTCGATCCAGGACGGCGTTGGTTTTGTTTGCTGGACGCAGCTGCATTCGTAGCCTGTAGCCCACTAAACTTGAAGACCCATCGACCAGATTTTGTGTGCATGTCATTTTACAAAATGTTTGGCTTTCCTACCGGTATCGGTGCACTGCTGGTAAGCCGGCGCTCGGCTCCTTTCATGCGGAAGACGTACTTTGGCGGTGGGACTGTTCTCATCGCGCTACCTGGCGAAGTGTTTCATATTTCGAGGCCACTCCTGCATGACAGGTGAGTGACTGTACGCCCATCATCTTATTAAGTGCTGGTTCACTGATCTTGACCGCTGTCCATCCGTAGCATCGAAGGCTGAATAAGTCCTCTGGGCTTTCGATATTGATCAGTTTCTAAGGACGGAAGAGTGTGACGAGGTGGGGAAGACTTAGTAGGGTATACTGACTTCATCATCAGACTCTATTACGTGAACCCATGGGTCAATGGCTCCACACCGAGCAATGACTTAATTCTTTAACTCATTTAGATGGTTAGACATTTGCATAATTACATTTTTCACAGAAGCCTTGTTTGTGTGGGTTGTTGGGAGGAAAAAGTTTGGCAATTAATTTACATTTTAAAGTAATTAAAATTAACTTGGTTCGTTACCAAGCACCTTGTTTGTTAAACTTAAGGTCTGATCGTTTCTAAAGTAAATGAAAATTTAGTTTGGGCTTTTTTTTCCTTTTCTTTTTTCTTCTTTCTCTTTTTTTTTTTTCTTTTTTTCATTAAAGAAAGAAAGAGTGAACAAAGTTTGGGATTTCATTTACAGAAAGAGATAATGTCGGGTTTTATGTGCCGTTTAGATTGATGGAGGTGCATTAGTGTTCGTTCAAAATTGTGTCCTTCATCCCGCTCTGTGTCCGCCTTTTGTCACATCCCATCCATTTGCAGGGATTATCTGCAAACCAGTATTCCATTCCCTTCTACCACGACTATTTTATCTCTTGTACAAATGTGTAATTCATTTTAATCAGCTTGCATCTGTTGAACAGAAGTAGAAAACTCGCTTAGCATTTATTCATTTCCATATTCTCTTGTTGCATCAGGGTGTTTATTATCTACAAATGGTAAATGATTCCTAATCCTGAATATATAAAAAGAGAAAAGAAATTTATGATCTGATAAAATGTATTGACTTTTTTTCCATTTTATTTGCCAAATTGGAGAAGTGGATTATTTTAATTTCTTCAGTTTGAGCGCCAGTGTATTTGCCGATATCGCCGATCGATGGCGTTATTTGATTTCCATTTCTCCTATTCACCAACAAAGAATTATGAGGAATTTCAAGCAGACATTCACAACCTTCTATTTCGTCTTTAAATATTAAAAGTTTTCACAAATTAAAAAGTTTAGAAGGTTTGATTCAATATTTATTTTGGAGATTTTAAAGTCTAATTTTAACTAACAACAACATCAGCGACAACTACAATGTGGGAATTAGAGAGCCAACTGGCACGAAATGCATTATTGATTTTTTGTTTCTAAAAAAAAAAAAAAGGTTTGCAGGTAATTTGATGATTTTCTGTTATCGTTGCTTTTAAGAAATGTTGACTTTAGGTCGTTGTCCTGTTCGATGCAATACGAAAGGGCGTTCCTTTAGATGTAGTGTGTTCCTTTCTTGGTAATTGGAAATGCTTTCCAACAGGAATCCCTCTGAGAGGACCAATACTAATTCGGTCATCCAACAGAGAAGGCAAGCTCTATTCCCCAAGTACAAAACCATCTTAACTGAATGAGGAGCGAAACATCGCTGAATGAGTGAGGTCTCTTTTTTTGTCAACTTTAATACAACTTAAACGAAACTAACTGACAAACTGCATGAAGTTTAATGCGATGAATCAATGCCCGAATATTTATTTTAACAAAACTAGAATTACAAGTTTAATTGAATAAAATAAGCTTTATTTTATTTTATTTTGATTATTTTTATAATTTTTTAGGTTAGAAGACGGAACGATGTCATTTTTGGACATCTTGGCGATACGCCATGGCTTGGACACCCTGGAGACCCTCGCAGGTAAATTAATTTTCTGTTTTCTATCTCCAGTTTACTTTGCTTTGCAATTATTTTTGGGGTTTTATGAAGGAAAAGCGTCGAGTGATTGACTTATCACTGCAAACCACGGCATTTCAAGGACTATTGGTCCGTAAAATTTTGGTCTTTTTGAATAAATTTAATAAAAGGTGACATGGGCACCATGTTGTCATTCTTATTTTATGTACGTACGTGAAAAACACATAAAATATATTTCTCCTTTATACCTGAGGAATGTGATCAAACCGCACACTTTGATAGCTGTAGTTTTATATCGTAAATTTCAGGAACTAAGACGATGCTTTATTCTGAAAACTTTAGGGATTTTAACTTGCAGCTTTTACAATTTTTTTTTAAAGTAAAACCCCCGTCAAGTCTTTTTCTTTATACTCCATACACAGTAATGATTGATTATTATGTTGGCATTTATGCATGTTCATGCGAAATATTATTATTTAGTACATATTTTTATTTCTTTTTTAAAACTTTAGCACGTATAAAGCATGAAAAATTGCTTTAAAATTACTCTTAAGAGATAGATAATCATATTTTAAAGGGAAGTAATTAAGAATTTATGAATCCCTGAGTTTGTATCTGAAATGCTATATTTTCTATTTAATTTGTTTTGTTGCGTAATTTGCAGTCACCGTACGATTTCTTATGCGGTCTGCGCTCTAAATTGCTGATGCTTAACCTTACTCAAATTCACCTAAAAAAAATAACTAACCTTAAAAACAAAATTGTCTTTAGTTCGCATCTGGAATAATTTATGTAAAGACATTTTAAAAATTTATATTTATATTTTTTTATTTGTCTTTTTATGAATTATTTTTCTCTCTTTCTTCTTTTAATGTCACTGTCACTGTCACAGAAAATGGAAAATTTTTCCTTTTTTCACACACAAAAACTTTTTATAATATATCATTTCAATTACAGAACTAGGGGAAAATGAGACGGGGAGAAAAGTTTTTTGTATGATGTAATAGGCGCACGAAAGCATTAGGAATTTTCCATTTCAAACCATTTTTTAAAACCTTTTTGAATCATTTTAAATACGTTGTCCCATCTGCAAAACTAACCTCGTTGATATAGAAAAAAGAATAGAGGAAGAAATGTTAAAGTGGTGAGGGGAAAATCTTAAGAGAAATGTTATTCTAGTCACGTGTCAAGTTTTGTGTATTTTTTTTAAAGGTTTTATTTGTCTCAACTATAAATTTTTTTTGATTTCGCTAGTGATATTGGTCCGATAAAATTTATAGTTTTAATGTGACGAATCCAATTTACGAAAGAGACACAAAAATTTAATTAAATTTTCCCTTGTGCTGCGCTAATAAGTGTGGGAGTGAGTCAAACTCCCTGCGCGCTACCATCGATCTGATGATGAAGAAGAAAAATTTAATTTTCACCAGTTAATGAAATCGTCTAAACAAACTTTACCTCAAAGAATATTGTGATGAAAAATAATTGTCAGAGATCATTTTGACTTGGATGTTCCGTTTTTGACATCTATTATTTGCCTTAAACTTAAAAAAAATGGTTTAGAAATAATTTTTGTTTGATCACTGGCGATTGTCAACAAAATAAAGTATGACGTCAACTTTATCTTCAATTTGAGGAATATGCCAAAGGGAATTTTAGTGAACATAGATTTCGAGTTGGAAATCAATGGAAAAGTCTTAACCACCAGCGTTTCTCAAACTATTTAATGTAGCGCACTGGTATCATATTTTGTTCCAATAAACATTGCTTTGCTAAGCCTATATAATCTTTGCGTTTCAATGATAAAGTGGCGGAAAGGCAGCCTCTTGCTCGTGGGCGGCATCGGTCTGCGGACCACGGACCACACTTTACGAAACGACTAAATGGCTTAAAAAGCTGTAATTGTCATACTGCTGAAATATACACATTTGTTATATTGGGGTCAATATAAAAACTCATCTAGAATACGACATATCGTTGGATTAGATTATCGACTTATAAACCAATATCGAAAGATTTTATTTTTACAGCCAATCAGATATGTCGGAAAGATTGAAAAAAGATTGCATGTGCAATTGTCGTTTCTGTCACACTACGGCGCATTCGAAAACAAAACTGCACATGTAATCATTTGGATATTTTACGGCAGTGTTTCCCAAACTTTTGTTGCTGCGGAGCCCTCCAAAAACATAAAAAATTTTACGGAGCCCCTAATCATTGTGTGCGGAGCCCCTAATCCTATTTTTACATACAGGTAGTTCTTTTATGCCTTTGAGGTATCTCGCGGAGCCCTTTGAGGTATCTCGCGGAGCTCTAGGGCTCCACGGAGCACACTTTGGGAAACGCTGTTCTACGGGATGTTCATTTCTGTAGCAAGAATGAAATCTACGTTTATACAGTTTACACCCATCTAAACTGGCCAAAAATCTGTAAATCTAACCCTACTAATGTCAGGTAACGCTAAGAACTCCCAGTCATGCACTGACCCTGGTCCGGGGGACCATACTCGCCGTTGTCTAGACTGGACAAACCGAAACGTGACCCTTTTCTTTTTCAATTAGTGGGGTCGGCTAGTGTGTGTAAATTATTTAAACATCTCAAATCAAACGAAAAACAAAAGTCAATGAGAATATAATACAGTCGAAACTCGTTATAACGAATCGCTCGGGACCCGAGAAATCAGTTCGTTATATCGAAAGTTCGTTATAACAAAATATATTAAAATGCACTTTATAGCTGAAAAAATTTAATTTTAACATCAAAAACAATTTTATTCGTATGCATGGTGATCTGTTTGATTTGAAGTTATGACAGTATTTTTCCAAATAAAATTTTCAATTTCATTAATTTAAAAAAATCATATCTGCTGGTAAACAAGTGATTCTTTTCATTTCTTGTTGCTGCAAACGTTTATTTAGCAGCCATTTTAAAATGGGAAATTTCCCCAATAAATCAGTTGTGAGTCAAATGATCAATTTTTGAAATTCGTTATAACAAGGGCTTGTGGGTTTTACAGTGTTCCTAAAAATGTGTTTGTTATAAAACGAATAATTCGTTATATATAATTCGTAATACCAAAATTTTTTAACATGGGGTTTTATGGCGAACCAACCAAGTCATCTTAAAAAGTTTGTTACAGCAAAAATTCGTTATAACGCGGTTCGTTATAACGAGTTTCAACTGTATGTATAATGTATAATAAATATAAGTTATTAGTTATTCAACTTGATTTGACATCAATCATTATTTGATAAACATCAAACTGAGGTTAAAAAAGAAAGCAATCTGGGTCCAAAGAAATTAAGGCTCGAATCCGAAACTTAGGTTTTCTGTTTACTGGACAAAGTACTCTATGCTGTCCAGGATGCCACCAAACCACAGACAGCAAGCTCTTAGCCGCCACAAGCACAGACAAGCAACTTCCATCTACAGGGTAGATAATGTCAACATTCGGTTTGGAACAAGAAAATGGCAAAGAATATATGGAAATATAGGATAGATTGTATGGTATCCATTAATCATTAAAATGGCTGGAAATGGAAATAGTCCAGATCCAGGTGGAGAATTAAACTGCAGATTTTCTGTTTGATTAACAAAATTGAATGTGTAAACAACAAAATGAACAAAAGAGGTCGATTTTAAATAAATTACTTCAACATAGATTTTTTTTTAAAGCAAATTTAGTGTTTGAACTGTGCAAACATTAAATTCTGTAACTCAAAACTTATTTTAACAAAAATTCAATCAAAATAAATGATATGTAATGAGTTGTATTCAAAAAGTCATGTTTCAAGTGTTTTAGAAGTTTGTGTTTTTGTTTTGTGATGTTAAAATGTGTAATTATCGTCATTATTTCTATAAATCTTATTTATTTCTATGTGGATTTGCAGCATAATTCACAGATTATTGTTCAGATTTATGTCACTATATAGCATTATAATATGGAAATTCGGCAGGTCATCTGCTATGTTTAGTCTAACACAGATTTCCAATAAAACTGCAGTCAACATCAAGTTCGGATCTTGTCACTAATTTAAGCAGAAAAAAAAGTGAAAATTGAATTTTCCATGGCAATTTTTCAAGTTGTTGATTGCTGGTATTCAAAATTTTCATATCTCGAATTATCTTTTTTAAAATAAGCAAATACATGTGTAGACAACCATATTTACTAAACACTACACTCGGCCCGAAGCTGGTAAAATGTTACCAACCAATCCATCGTTTGAGATCAGGTGGATTTGAAAAATCAATTTTTAAAAAATTCAAATTACTATAAACATAAAGAAAATATGACTTAATGAAATAAATTTAAAAAACATTATCTGCTTTCAGCAGAAAATGTCATGCCATTCTAACCTAACTTAATCTAACATATCCTAACCCAGCCTAATCTAGTTTTGTGTTTGAGAAAACTCCTCTCTATACAGAAAATGGAAACCAGGATAATATTACCTGTCAATAGGCATTTAGAATCAAATCATTTTCCTCTGTCAATAGACACTTCCAATTAAAAATGTTCAGATGAAAAAAGATGAAATAAAGGTACTAGCCAATATTAATTAGCCAAGCGAAGCAGGAAAAAGAGTTGGGGCAAGACATTTCCAAATTGGGAAAATGAAAGGATTGTTGTGCACGATTTCACTGAGGTTTCCGTTCCTTTGGAATAAGAGGCACATAAAAGCCATTTAATGTGCAGGAAGGAAGAGATGCACGCGTGTCCCACGCATTGAGATGATCATTGTCCTTTTCATTCAACTTGGATTGTCAAAGTAGAAGCAGATTAGACGAGCCGAACCTAGTTGGAATTGACAGTTGTGAGTGAAGTTGGTATTGGTTCCTTAATTACAGGCCAAGCACTTAATTAGTTGATTGAATGAAGCCTGAAATGTACGAAAAAAAGAAAATTTTTATGCTCAAACTTATTATCGTGTGATTTGGAAGTAAAAGAGGAAAGTTGTTGTTGATGGACATTTGTATGCGAAACAAAAGAGGGTTTATCTTTGTTTAGGTTGTAAAAGGCAGAAAGAAGCTGATGGATACAAAAGAAAAAAGTGATGGCTGTGTGTGAATTTACCACACTGGCAGAAAATTGGCTTACCTGACAAGGGAAAGGCGAGTCTCAAAGACTTGTTCAATTAAGATTGAGTCTTTTATTTGTGGTTTAACGGATGTTTGTCACATGCATTCACCCAAAAGGCTCATTCAGCATTAATATTGCTTGAATAAATCGAATATGCATTATGCTGAGAAAAAAATCGAGTAGATTGATGGCATGGTGACATTAACGTTATTATAATAACGTTAATATTTTAATTGTGGGTTGTAAAACTACGAGAGAAATATAAAATTATTTCGTTGATTTATTGCCAATAAATTATTGAGGGCTTAAAACATCCTGCAATTAACACAAAAACTGAAACTTTATTTCTGTTACTCGCAAGTTTGTTCCCAGACAAATATTAACGTTTTAATTTACTTATTCTTCTAGTTAGTTCAGGATATTCTCCAAAAAGCAAATACTTAATTTTGGAAAATTGAATCTGAAAGCATAAAGTTGATTATGAAGCACGTGTGTCCTTTTATTTTTTATTTATTTACCATATTTTTGTGCGACCTGGCGGGTTGGTTAGAACAAACCTGAATCATTGTCTCAATTACTAATGATTAATTAGAATCTTAATGAGAAAACGCGCAATGGAGGACGTCAGCGTAGAGAGAGAGGAAAGGATGAGGATGGTGATGGTGTCGTTGTGAGGCGTATAACCGCGGGTTAATCTAAATTTAACAAGCGCCTCCGTCTTTATAATTAAAAACCAATTAGGAATGTTGGAAAGCCACAATGAATCATTAGTTGTGGGGTGGCTGAGAAAAGTTTCCAACATATTTGCTTAACGTTTTACCGGGGGGTCGGCGAACGTCACTTTAAAGGAATTTGTTGACAAAACTAGTGTGGCTTTTGGCAAGACAGCATCAAATTCTGACATTTTGACATCGTGTGGAGACCACTGGGGTGTTTCTTAAATCAGTAATGTAATCGAATATAAAAATGCTTTTCTTTGGATGTTGCCTAGCTTTCGCATAGTGTGATGGTCAAAGCTTTGCACATTTTTGTTCTAGTACATCCCGACTTTTGAATTATTCAGTTATGTGAGAGAACGGAGGATTGGTTTTTCCTTCCTGCATTTCGTCGTATATCTAAAAATGCTTCCAAGTTTCCAATTGCTTTTTATCGGACAATGATGCGTGCCAAAGGAAAATAGAACATTTTGCGCGATTCGACGGCGTAAACAAAACGGTACACTTGATTCGACATTAATGGAGCGCGGCGATATGTTAATTTACATGGTCAAGCTATCAAAAAATTTATTGTGTTTACAAAAAAATATTTTTGTAAACACGATTCTTTTTTACTCCATGTATAGGAATAGTATTTAGAGATTAACATAGAAATTGAAATTTCCGTAATAGAATTTTTCAATTTCCTAAATCTTTTATCTATATTATTTGTATACGATAATCGTCAAATTGATTTTAAATACAGAATCTTATTATTTACGTGAAAAGTATTCTTTTTTGCATAAGTTAAAAAACTATATTAATTTTTTTTTCGTGTAATTTATTTTAGCTGTTGCTAAGAATAGAATTGATTTCTCTTTTTTAATTTTCAAATTAAATTGCATTGACCTCTGCAGCTATTTACATCTGTTTTGCACTGTATATATGGAGAAAAGGGTTAGAAGAGTCAATTCATTAAGCCACCTGGGACTGTTTAGTTCTCTGCGGAACGATATTGCCAACAGATTAGCTTGAGTTGAAGTTTGTTAGTTGAGGTTAGGGCACCGAGTTCAGTGAGCGTCACGTGAAAACAATGCGAGAAGCAGCTGCCATTGTAATAAAAATAAAAAAAAATAAAAAAAAACTTGGCTGCTGTGATTTTCAAATGTTCTGAATTAAGTTAATGGTTTAGAGAGTTTATTGACCAACTTGGATTGTTTCAAACCATTTGTTTCTTTTTACTTTTATTTTATTCTTTTTATTTATTTGTTTATTTATTTTTTTGGTTTTGTAGCCGCAATTTTCTTCTTAATAGGAATTTGGGGTCCTAAGAGATCAAAATGGAATTTTACTGGAATCCTGGTAAGGATTTAATTCCTATTTTCGGCCGAATACCGAATGTCATTACACGATTTGCAAACCGTCATCACGCATTTTGATCAATGTCCATTGCAAAATATTTTATAATTTGGGGCTTATCAAATTTTTACTCCAAATCAAAAGGGAAAGTTGAATTATTAAACAAAAGAGAAGAAGAAAAAAACTTAAGACATGTTTTGTCAATTTTATTTGATCAATTTTTGATAGTGTTTGAGAGCGTTTGCTGGTATGTTTTTCTCGAATTTGAGCATTCCGTAAAACATTAAACATTTACATCGGTTAAAAGTTAAAGGGAAATAAAATAATTTTTCAATTCAATTCAAGCCAAATTGACTCATTCTGATGCATACAATCAGTAAAGAGTTAACCATATTAAAACTTTTTCAAAGATTCAATCAGTTACTTTTGTACGTAGATTAAATCTACTTCATTTATGGCGTATTTATGTAGATTTGCTTTTAACTTCAACTCAAAGCAATCTCATTTTTAAATGAAACTATCCCTTTCTTCTCGACTCCACCCATGTTTTTAATCTACTTCTTCCGTTCTTCTTGTCTTATATATTTCTTTTAAAAAAAAAGAAAAAAGAAGAAAGAAAAAAGAAAATCAATGTTGAAAAGTTTATTTCTTGATCGATTCACCCTCTTGTTTTGTCGTTTTCAGTTCATTACTAGAGTTTTCTATTGAGAGAAGTTTTCAGTTTTCTGAGCACACTTTTCCTTTATCGCTCAACTGGGAGCCAATTCCCCGCCATATTTTATTTGTCCACATCAGTCAATAGTTTTTCCACGACGTAATATAAAGAGATGCCATAGCACTTGTTGTTTGCGAGGGATTTTGCAGTAACCCTGGAGCTTTTCTACGACTAGAGCCAAATGGCTCCACGGGGGATGGTGGTGTGGTGGGGATGCTCGTTTACTGCGGGCGGTATCACGCATCTCGTTCGCCACCGCTTCATCGCTTCGATGCGGACAGCGTTTCCGAAGGTACGCTTTGCACTGTGGTGCAGCAGGTGGCCTAAATCCCATCCAAGAAGTGTCGATTTTCTTTAACCTTTCTTCTTTTTCTTTTACACCTTCTTTTGACAATGCTATTTGCTCGCTTTTTAGCCGAGACGAGAAGTCGCTTTTTTCAGCACGGCGCGTGGACCGTGGACTGCGGGCGTGGAATGGAATGCGAACAGAGCTGCAGCACCTAATGGGCCTTATTGGGCGATGTAAGCGTGCCGAGTCGTAGCGTGTGTTGTCTGAATTATTCATGGTGTACGGCTGCGCAATCTGACCTGACCCCCCAGCGGATGTGTCCTTCCCGAACAGGCTGCGCCGTTGGTAGTGGAAGTCGACGGAGAGGTGAGGTGAGGTGAGGTGAGGTGGGGGGCTGAATTTGCAGCTGCGCCTTCTCCCACGAGCCTTCTTTTAGCCCTCTCCAATCGCCGATCCAATTTGTCGCTGATTTGTTGGAGCCTGAAAATTGAATCCTAGCACACTACAACCTCCCTTCCTCCATTTTCCTTTGAACGGGTGTAGACGAAGAGAGACATTTAAGCGGGTCTGGTGACATGCATTTAGCCTTCTCTTCGCCACCTTTTCCCTCTTCGAACGAGTTAGTTTCCCACTTATGAGAGTGGGTGCTCGTCTAGAGGTCCAATAAGAATTTTGCTGACGTCCATGCACGTGCGGAGAGGAACGGTTTACTTTGCGCGCTTTATGTTTTCCTTTTAATCATTAAGCCGTTAAGCGACCTTAATGGCGTCGACTGAACTTATTCAAGCGAAGCGAGTAACTTTGCCAGAGAAGTTTTAAATTAGTTTTGATGGGAATTTAATCGCTGATGTTGCAGAAATTTTTATCGAATATTTTCGGCGTCTAGTACTGCACTCTGCACAATGATTCCCAAATGGATTGTATTGGCTCTTGTTGTTGTCGCGATAAAGTTCATTTCTCATAACCCTTATCATAGGCAAGTTGACACGTGAAGCAACAAATTGGCTTTGTGCAACATTGGAAATGGAATTCTACTGAGGTTGAATTGAAGTAGAAGCGGTATTGCTCAACATCGGATTCCTGTTCGCTCTCATTTTTGTTGACCCCGCTCATAAAACATTCACGAGCAAACGCTCAACATGTGCTTGTGTGACAGGCTATTGAAAGCTATTTTGGTAAACATATTTTTAAAACGCTAGAAATTTGTCAAAACGGACTTTAGCACGTCATCAATTTAGAATTTTATATTTCATTTCTACACTTGCTCCACCAGGTATCTTGATAAAAATTTAAACATATTAAAAATGAAACATTTACAAGACGACACGATTTTTCTGAAATGATTAAAAAGGACGCCTTTTCTTTTAAGATGCTGTCATCCAACAGCGAAATTTAAGTGGTAAATGGACTTGGCGAAATTCACGTTTCTCAATGCGTCTTTGAATGATTAAAATGGCTGTTACTTTGTCACAAGAACCTAGTTGTATTTGGGTGCTGAATCAATCCTTGTCTTATTAATGGCTGTTGCATGAATATCTAGAGCTGTTTGGTTTGCTTGCTGAGCGCGCTTAATTTGTTCTCCATTTATCTTACGCCTCTCTTCCCACCCACTCTGGTCTCAAGACGTTTTCTATGTTGATTGATGATATCCTCCAATCGTTAAGTTTTGAAGTGAAAAAATAAATAAAAATATATGTTCAGAGTATAGAAAAAACAACTCCGGTCGGAGGACAGATGCTCTTCTTCGCTTTGGGAAGCCGTGTCAAAAAGAAGTCAATTGAAAAAAATACCGTCTTTTTATATACTACCGTGGTCAGAACTCGGAAGGCAATCAACATCTTTATCCATCAGTCTTGTTCTTGCATGGGCTTTCAGATAAATAATACAAAAAAAGTTTTTCGATGAATACGTTGCTGTCTGATAACTGAAGAGTTATGTTTTTGCTACTTTAGTTTTATATATATATATATATATATATATATGTACTGGTAGAAAGATATTTTATATTTATTTATCGATCTTTTTAATGGCGAGGTCACGGTGTAGTCTGTGTAACCCTTACACAAGTTTCGGGAATGATGAACGTTTAGTTTCGAGATAAATGATGAAAGCACTCCAACAACGTGAATGAAGTGCCGTTAATTTATTTTTTTTTTTATCTCTTTTTTTTTGGCTGAGTTAATTTAGTATTATTTCTTGTTGGTTTTATATTGTAGTTGTGAAAGTGGAATTTTTCATCCAGTCCACGTTGTCAGGATAAAACTTGTGTACAGAGAATTTTGAAAGGTGTTCGTTTTATTGATTTATATTCACTATCACTTTTTTTTCTGCGAATCCTCTAGGAGGCATGGAGGTTGTCAACGAGCGCACGTTTTTGCTTGGTCGATACGTCTATCGAGCGATGTCCATTCTACGCCATGGTAACGGTCGCCCGGTGGTCGAACTTTACTGCCGGACACAATTTGTTGATTCGCAACAGCAAGGCCCCATCGTTACTTTCAACGTGTTAAGAGCGGATGGAAGTCACGTTGGATTTGCTCAGGTAAATGACATGTAATTGACAAGAAGATGAAATTTATTGAAAAATGTACGTTTAGGTGCTTTAAAATTTAACGTCCGATGTTCTATCAAGAGCGGGGTGAAAGTTGGAGTGAAATAACTACCTTTTTTGTATAAATTTTTAACTAGCGACTTGGGGTGCTTATCTGACGTTCTAAGTGCTGTAAAGTGCTTCGAGTAAAATTCTAGTGAGTTTTTTCTTCCTCTCTCTTTTTGTCTTTTGTTTCTCTTATGTCGTTGGGTTCGCATGGGAGACATATAGTACAATGACAATGAGGCGGGGAAAAAGTTGTGCCTAGTTCCTACACCATTTGCCTGCTGATGGAGAATTAAGGTCGGCACTATGTGTGGCTCCACGGGCGTCTGGCGAATGTGGCGATGTGTCCTTCGAGTGCTGGAAAAAGCATCTTTGAAGATGGGAATTGCGCGAGGCGTGCAAGAATTGCCCATCCCCTGTTCTATCGACTCATCCGAATGTGATGAGAAATATTCACGTCCCAAAGCCCCAACAAGGACCAATGATATTCAATGGAAAATTGTAGCCGGCGGCCCAGGTGGAGCCGAGCAATAGCTGATAGGCTTGGTTGGACGTATTGGTAGCTGACTTAATTTTGTCAAATTGGTTGGAGACGGAAAGATGGTGATTGGAATGGGATGAGGATGAGGAAGGAAAAAAATATAGAGAAAATAAAAAGTAAGGGACTGGAGGGAAAAGTTTGAGAGATGCGTGTGATCATAAATACGTTAGCAGAATCTGCTTGAGAGGTTATTGTAATGAAAGATTAAAAGATTAATTTATTCTCGGATGCTAATCTAATCACGGGTTTGTAGTGAAATTAATTTGATCAACCTAGATTGCTAAGGGAGCAAAATTACTCCATTCATATTAGATCATGTTCTAGTTGTATGCAAGTAACATTTTTAAATTTTTTTCTTTTATTATCTTATTTATTTTTTTGTTTTTGAATTTTGAATTTTGGTTAACAAAGTTTTCTAAGAGTAAAACCGTTTGAAGTTTGTATGAAGAGTAGCGATTCAATTTAGACTCACTTCCAATTACGCAATGCCCTCCACTCACTCCTTTCTCTTCTGCTGTTTTAGATCCTTTGGCCTCAAGCCTATAAGTCTCTTTCGCTCCAGTCTTCTCCTGCTAGCAGGAAGAATCAACTTGTGCTCACCACTACCACTTCACCGGCACAAAGTCGTAAAAATCGAGTGTGCGGTAGAGTTCTAATTATTTTTATCGTACGACCAATGTGCCATCACTATATTTGAGCACCGTCGAGCTTTACAGCAACTAACAACTCTTTCTTTCTTCTCTTTAAAAATAGCCATTCGACGATGGTTCCCACAGCTGCGGCTCTTGCAATTTTTTTAATCTGTTAAATTCTCACTAGACTTGTATCTACTTGGGTTTGCGGATGGAAAGAGGAATGGGAATGAGTTGTATTGTACACGCACCACCTGTCTGAAGCTATTAAGTGCATCGGACGCAGCTTGAAAAGCACTATATGTTTAATGATCTGGATGTAATTTAAGATTTTTGTTACTCTTCTAATCAAATTATTGGAATCGTTTGCAAAGAAATGGCGCACTTGCAACTATAAATGTCTTCAAATTAAATTTTTCCTCTTCTTTTGTTAGCAGATTGGCAATATCAATATTTTTTATTGTTGTTACTTAGGTTGGCAAAATGGCTGCCCTACATAACATCCAATTGCGAACCGGTTGTTTCTGCAACACAGGCGCTTGTAGCCAATATTTGGAACTTTCTACACATGATTTGATTGCAAACTACGAGGTAGGAGCTTTTTCTTTGATTGTTTAATTTAATATTTGGATTAAATTTTGAATTTCTTTTTATGCCTCCAAGGATTAAAACGGTTATTAAATTTTAATTTTTAAAAAAAAAAATATTAGAGTAACTTGGGTTTTTAGTGTTTGCTTAGTTCAAGGTAAGTTTTAACGTAGTGCTTTTGAAGAATTTTGGTAAAATAAATATTTCTCTTCTACAGAGTATGTAAATTATTAAATTGTAAAGAGTCTTGATTTATTTTACCTTTACTGATAGTTTCTCAACTTTAGGGTTGGACGAGTTGTAGTTATGTTTAAGTGTGTTAGGTAACTGTATGTCGACCCATGTGGTCTAAAGAGCATGGCAGTGATCGATTACATGTTCGTGATGAGAGCATAGGAAGGCGGACAAAAGGGAAGGAGAGTTTGCAGCTACTTGTTTGATTGGTACGCTCCCGCCTGCCAGGTGTAACTTCGTTCCTTCTTCCCCCGGTGCAGCTATTCATCGAAGCGAGAAATGACTCGCTATTCCCCATATGGCATCAAATAAAAGAATGGAGGAGATTTGATTTATAATACACTCCTTTTCCGAACCATCACATGTATAAGAAACTCGTCAAAATGATGGATAAGGAAAAAAAGTAAGGAGAGGAAGAAAAAAAAACTACAGGCATCCATTGTAGATCATTTTCGTTTTGAAGGCAATGTCGAGGATAATTATTCTATTTGTGCTGCGATGGCAATGAAACGACGGGGTAATTTGGAAAGATGAAGAAGAAGAAATTTTTTTTTTTTTTTGTTTTCTTACAAATGTGGAGCTCTTTTCTTTTGAAAAACGCTGAGTTGGAGATATTTTGCCTTTGCCAGCAGGAAGTGTGTGATGTTGCCATATGGGTAACTGTCCCCGCAGAGAAATCATATTTTTAGGACTGACTATACAATGGACGTTTTTAGATAGCTAGGATAATAAAGAGATATTGAAAATCGATGAATTTAGAATTTAAAACTAGTTTAATAAAAAAAAAAACTGTGGAATTTTAAAGTTCATTTTTTAAAGGTGCTATATTGGTGTTTAACAAGTTGAGTTATGGCGTGCAAAATGGCATCACTCTTGGACAATTAACGATGACTTGTGTTGTGTAATCCCATAATCCAATACAAGTTATGCATGTATAAATAATTTCTTTTTAAATATTAAATTTTGTCGTTGAGTTGAGTCCGATGAATTTATTTTTTTTTTTATTTTGATGGAATCTTTGGTGACAATGAGTGCCAAGTCAGCGTTTCTTTTCTTTTGTAAAGTGTTGGCTGTTTTCAGAATTTAACTTTTAAAAAAAATATAGTGTTGACATGCTGGGTGGTCTTCGTGCACGTGTTTTCTTAAGTTAGAGTAGTTGAATTAGGTAATCCACTTTTAGCCTTGTGACACATGGATCAGAAGGTGCTAGCAAGCGTGGCATATTCTGATTTAAGACTGTGGTTAGATGCAGGAGATAAATTCAGCTCTTGGTCTCCATCAAGAATAGTGCTGTTACAAGTTTGCCCCGATTTACCTTGTATGAGTTGTCTGCTATATACGCATGTGCTTTGCTCTCGAACGTGATGATAAGTTGTGGACTCCTTATCAGATAGATGTGGCCGGTTCTTTTCGCTGCTCTTCAAGGATCGCTATGCCGCCAATCGTATTTCCTGGTCGAGATAATAGCACGGTTGCGACTCGAAGTGTGTGTAATAAATTATAGTTGGCTTGTAAACGCCTCGCCGGACAAAGTTGATGAACGAGCTGTTTTAGTCTTCAGTGCGGTAGCTATTCGACGTTGTTGAATTTCACACGAGTCACGAGTGCAGTAAAGAGACAAGGAGAAGAAGACAAATGAAAGTGACTAAAGCTTCTCAATTTACTTAGAAAAGTTAAACACAGCCAAGTTGAGAGATCGGACGAATTCGTTTTGGGAGCGTCAGACAAAACAAATGTTGAAAGAAAAAGCGAAATTTGACCGGTGTCTGCGTGCCAGCGATGGACGTGTGGGGCGTGCTGGAGTTAAGGGAGGTGGAGTGGTGGGTGCAGTATGTAAAAGGCCGCTTTCCTAACTGAGTGCTCTGTGCAATGGGAACACACAGCGATGCCTTTTGTTTTGCAATGTGCGGTTTTCTCTGCTTTTTTCTTCACTAACCGAATGACACGAAAATGCTGTCTGCATGCGAGATGGCTCTACAATAGCTTAAGACACTTGGGTATACATCTGACTGTTTTATGGACGGACCGCTGTGCGAGATGCTTTCGTTGATGCATTTCAGATGTGTTATTTTTTTATATATTTTTTTTGTTGAAATATTCTTTGAGCTGTGAAAATTTAATCGTGGGGTTTTTGCAAAGTAACTAGAGTACTGACAAGTTTTTATTTTCATTTTTTTGTTTTTGAAGTTTGTTTGACTGGTGGTTTTGAAGAAAATGGCATTTGCTTTCTAAATCATATATTTTGCCTGTCAAGAGATTATTTTGTTGTCTTTTGCGCCTAATACGGGACGAGATTCTAAAAGACAAATTGAATCTCAAACTCTAGTCAGTGAAAAAGCAAGAAGGGACTAGTGTGTTGCTATGACAACCAGGGACTTGATTTAAGCTGACGAATGAAAGAAAATATTTTTAAAAGAGAAATGTTTTGACATTTTGTGTTTTCAATGTTCGGTTTAAGGTCAACTAGGCTTAAAATATAAACAATTTAATCAGATTGGCCTGTCCGATCAGAGTCGAGAAAGACATGTTTATTCTCATAAAAATGTGATGAACAACCATGTAGTTTATTTGAAACCGCAATTTTACATCCTTGCTGGTTTGAGTTCGGTGGCCATCCATGCAAACCACAAAGTTTATATATCATGAACGGGAGATTTATTCCGGGTCAAAATATATTTATAGCTCGGTTTATTAGGATTGCACTTAGGGATCAATTTGTACTAATGCATGGAAATAATATGATGTTTCAAAGGGATTGAATACTTTAAAAATAATTTTAATGCGGCTTGTCAATATTTGAGAAGGAAATTTTGGGTGAATTAATTTATGCAAACGAGGAGATCTTCAGAGGACAACGATTCATCGCAGCCCTCCTGCTGACAATGGCAACACGAGCGAGTAAAATCGATCGCACTTGCCTGCATGGCAAATGTGTTTTCCAAGAAGACAACATGCTCCTTGAGTTCCAGGCGAAAAAGGCAATCAAAAGACACCAAGCAAGAGCAAGAGCAAAGAGAGAATAAGAATAAAACCATTTCGTCGTTTGCTTGTTCAATTAATCTCTCGTTTGCAGACAAACTCAACTCCCAACTTTTAATCTTGTTGGCAGACATTTAATTTAGTCGGTGTGCGAACAAAATGATAAATGAAAAGACTCGTATCAGGTCTACCAGGGCTATAGTTAAATCCTTTAAACTAAATGACCGCTTACTTGTTCGACTTGGTACTTTGTAAAAATGTCAGAAAAATAATCCTATTACTTTAATTTTGTTTTTTATTTTCTTCTTTTTTTAAATTGAAAAACTTTTCGGTTTTGCCATTACAAACTTTCCGGATTTTGAAATAGAAGAGTGTTACTAAATTAGATATATCAATATCCATTGTGCTGTCCATCGCATTTTATTGGTTTGTGCTGATTGTGTTTTTCTTGAATTTCTCTTCGCTGAGGGCATGCACTTCAAGCCGGAGAAGGAAATTTGTGGGAGGTGTTGGACAAGCAATCTCCACCACCTGCTATTTTAGGATATGGAGGTGACCCATTGGTATGCGGCTAGCGATCGGCGGTCTGGACATTTGGGCCGCATTGTGTGTGTTCGCCACCGATCTTTTCGTTTTCTACGCCTCAACTCTCCCGTCGAGCCGCAAACAAATATCGTGCGTGCTTCCCTTTCATTTTCACCTGCCACATTTTTCAATTTTTTATTTCTTTTCTTAAGAATTGTACATAAAATCTTCAAGGTGATGGATGTTACGTAAATGATTCAAACAATGAAAACTGACAACCTCACATTCAGTCAGTTATTTTTGTCGGTAATAATACTAGTACATCACTAAATCATATAACTACAATTTTTATGTTATTAGAACCAGAAGGGGTATTTATAAAGTAATTTATACTGGTCTAAATATCAAACTTAACATGTAAAATTTGACATTTAGACTCGTTTAAAAAATATAAACTACTTTTTTCACTTTTCTTATTTTCGCTACCGCGATCATATTGGAACAGCTGTTCAGAATGATAGAGTAGGCACATTGATCAAGTCATTTAGGCTGGTTAAAATTTTTAAACGTAAAAAAAATTTAAATTAGTTTAAATGACTTTATGAATGCGCCTACTGTGTTAATTAGAACAGCTTATTATTCTGATCTGATCACTTGTTCCTATTTGAACGTAGAAGTTAAGGCTAAGCAGCATCACTTTAAGACAAGTACACCTTTAACTGGTTTTTCTGTGGTTTGGTTTTTCCAGTTGTCTGTTCAAATGCAAGGCGACTCCACGAAAAGTTGAATTTTTAATTTCACTAGGCGCATTCATAAAGTCATTTAAACTTGTTTAAATTTTTTAAACTAGTCTAAATGTAAGATTTTACGTTAAATTTGACATTTAGACTGGTTTAAATGACTTTATGAATGCGTCTACTGACTTTTTCTCGAGTTTTTATTCAATTGCGCGTTTACATAATCGCAGTGGTTACTTGGCTTTCATGCACAATTTTAATTTTTTCATGATAAAGCTATTTAATTAAGGCGATCGTACGTAGCAATTTGATCACCTCAGTTCCGGTTTCCCAAACCGAGTGGCTTAGTAAAACGCCTCATTTCTACCGGTTTTGAAATTGCCACTCCAGAGGTCCCAGTAATTTTTATCAAATTAAGCTTGAGACATTTTCCGAAGCAAATGGCAGTGCTTTTAGCATTCTACGAACTCTTAATATTCTTATTGCTTTATTGAATTTAAGACCCTGCTGCTGTTGTTTTGCCAAATTCCACATCACCAATCTTTCTTTATCTCTTTAAAACGCCGGGTCTAGATTCTAATATTTCTTCTTTCTAATACAATTATATTTGGATAGGCCAGTAAATAGTATAATATATAAAATGATATACAATTTAGAGAAATATACTACTGTATATACATTTTTTATCGGTTCGTCACTTAAAAAATATGGTCACCTTAACTTTAACCATTTACATCTTAGTAAATAAGCAAGGATGAAAAGACTTCAACTGGGCTTAAAATGAGGCATAGATTAAGGAATGGAGATGAGTCAGTCGTTTCGCACATGGGCCTTGAGATTAGGAAGTGAAAGGAAGAGCATCGTCCTCGTCGTCTTTGGCTCGTTGGGCTTTGCGTTAGGAAAATTGAGCGTTAAGAAAGCGAAGACGACTTCACTGGGCTCTACTTTGAGCGACGTTCGGATAAAACATGGAATTTAGTAGAGTAGGGAGAATGAAAGGGGGAAAACATCGATTTGCATTGGAGGCATTGCTTTCGAACTGTGACTTTTTTTTCTCTTCTTTTGGTGATACCACATCACTCGGAATTTATAATGAAAAGTGTGAAAAAGTTTTTGCCGTGTGATTTATTCTGTTTTGTAGCAGAACAACTTTTCGTGTAGCTTTAAACAACTAAACTCAATAGAAATAGGAGTGTTAATGGAACGAGTTTATTTTTTTTTCCCTTTTTCAGTCTTCCATCAACATCATTAGAAGCTTGTTGGTGTTTGGAGGTCGAGCTTTGAGCTTTCTGTAATTGGTTTACTTGGCCTTTGTTAAAATTAAGATTGTAACTTTAATGGTAAGTTGGGGGTCATTGGGCTATTCTTAATGGGCTTCTTAACGTTCGCGAATGTGTTTACATGTGGGCCATTACTTGCTGACAAGGCAAGAGGTGATTCAACGATGCGTGTGTAGGTAACCATGCATATATATATATATAGGCCTATACACATAAAATAAATTTTTTCCCAAGTGAATATTATAAAAATTTCTAATGGGCATGCGTGAAGTTTAAAGTTAAAAAGGGTGTGCATTTAGCTCGTTTTCTCCGCCCAAGTTTTTAAAATACTTATTACAGATTGCTGGCATTGCTCTTCACAAACAAGACAAGTAGTGCAGATAAGAATAAGAGTCGTCTTTAAGAGGCTGATGCGCGTCTCTCATTCCACGTCTCTAGATAATTAAGTGAAGCATACACTCGTAACATACGCAGCCTCTGGGTCTTTAGAAGTGCACAAACTCGTGAGTAGCGACTCGGTTCTTGAACTGCTGGAAAATCTGCATGGGAAAAACAATACTCGGTGGATTTGGTTTGGTCTCCTTTTCTTTACCGTTTTGCCCCTTCTGCTTCTCATGTTAGCAGCAGTGCTGTCGATATTGGCAAACGGCCAAGTGAAAACATGTCCGCCAAATCCTATACACATTTAGTTGAGAAGAAAGTAGCAAGTCAAGTTTCATTTTAATGCTCTTTATTGCGTCGGGCAATAATGGATGATTCGTGTTATCTCGTCCAAAACTATTCAATTGATGTTTCCGCACGATTGTTTATGAACGAGTTAAATTGCATTTACTTGTTTGGAACTTTCGGCGCCCTGCCTCAACCTCCTTGCCAATTTGTTTGCGTGTATTTTTTCCTTTTTCTTTTGTATGTGACTGAATTACTACTCAAATGAAGGTACGTTTTTTTCTCCACCACTTTTATTTTTTTTTTTTACATCACAAGCAAGACGCAACAATTAGCTTTCCAAACAACTATAAAAAGAAACATTGTGCACTGCGTCAGCACACTATAAAATGATTCGAGTTGTATGAAATGGAAGTTTGGACAAGAGGAAAAGATGAAAAACGAAGTGGCCCTTGGCTCGGAGAATATAAGTTGGCGACTCACCGGGGCGCGACCGCTGTAAAATGCATGAGCGGCCTCTGCTGCTGTCGAAGGAAAGAAGACGAGGTCCGCTGTGAACGGATGAAGGAGAAGGCGCCGTCGGCTGGCCAATCCATCAGTGTCAGTAATGGGAAAGCGAGAAACGGAGGGAATAGATTGATGCATTTGCAGGCATTGCACTGGAGTCACCCCCTTATTGGGAGAAAAGGACTTTTCCTCAGAGCTTTGACTCTCTTACTGTACTTGCTGGCAATGTGCCCGGATGTAACCCCATAACTTCCTAATAGAGCGCGTGTCGGAACACTGCCGGTCGTCGTCCAATAAACAAGAACGGGCTCACGCCTTAATGGGAGGCCATAGCAGCTGACAGAGGCCTTGAAGATTCACCACGCCCACGGACAACACCAGAGCCCCAGCACTGCTAGCTAGCTCTGCTCTGGCACAAGTGGTGTGCATTGGCGCATACGAGATGTTTTAGATAGGACAGTCAATGGCCCTTTCTTTTGGCACACCCTGACCACCAACTTTCATCTTCCACGAGTGACCAAGGCCGATTCAACTATCGATTTCTTTTTTAAATGGAGAATCTTTTCTCATCACAAAAATAATTCCATAAATATTTATTTTTTTTAAAGAAATATGTGTTTAAATCTTCAATTTGCTAAAGGGACTGGTGTAATTTAGTATGTGGGCTATGATTCATGTTTTTTTTGCATGTAAGGTTGTTTGAAAAGTGATAGACGACACCTTGTTTCTCTTAGATGCATCTCCTCACTTTCCCGCGGGTGGTACTGTCACCTTTCATCAACAGCTGTCGCGCGCACATTCATGATTTGCGGCAACAAAAGTTTCCAATTTCCGCGTTGCGCTCCGATTGCTTCGTGCTAATACCCTCGGATTCTCTCTGTATGTGGTGGCCGTCAAAAGAAGGTTTCTCATGCTTTTGGCAAAGGATGGAATACATGCGATGAAAGCGCCCCATGCTGAGAGCTTCTGGGTCCCGCTCGGCCCCTCGTACACATGCTTTTTTTCCTTCTCCTTGCTAATGGCTTAAGGTTGTAAAGTTATTATATAAGCAGAACCAGGAAGTTTGTGAGGGGATAGAAACGAGGGAAGGGAATGTTTGAAAGCATCAAATTTAAACTTGTTGTTGCTGGGCGTTAATATTTGTTTGCGGAGCTAAATTAGTTGTCAGGATTGTTCATAAATGTTATTTTTTTATATTACTATTTATTACGCACTTAATGTGATTAATTTACAAGAAATTCGTACACAGGATGAATTTTTAAAATTGTCGTAAATTATTGAGTAAGTTTAAGTGCAATACCAACTTCTCACCATTTATCCCACAGACTGGTCGTCGATTTATCGACTTGTGATCGGTTTAATTGCGGTTTGCGCTTTTCTACCGTGCTCAGCGTTGTCAGTTCAACCAAGCAAAGAAGAGAGTACGTTGTATTACCGAACCAAAGTGTGCGAACTAACGCCTCTGGAGGTTGGTCACGCCTGGCGTAGACTTGAAGATGTGTCCATCCATTCATCCGTTGGTCTGCAAGCGAAAGGGAAACGTTGTGGCCAACATGCATGAACGATTCCCAAAGACTTGGGCCCTCGCCATTCAATTAACCCCATCGATAACCTTTGCCGACATGAGGGCCATGGGCGGCGGAGGATGCTAAACTCTTATTGGATGCTCTTAGCTGTATCATAAAGGAATTTAAATCTCAAATCATTTTGCAATTTTTATAGCCGTATGAAATTTGTTTACTGATGTGAATCTGTTTGAACAATTCGCGAGCGTGTACGGCTGAAAGATTGCAATTGTGAATTCTCCGGATGCTTTTGTTCGGTCGGAATTTCTTTTTATATCTTTTTCTCGTTTCCAGTACTCGTCCTCAGCCTATACACCAGGCTGCTTTTGTCGTGCGTGATTAGAGCGATAACTCGCTGAGGCTTCCCTAGCCGATTATCGACGTTCACTCGTCCATTACCTGCTGGCATTGGCCTGTCCAATTCCGTTATACGTTTCGATGGGGAAATGGTGTTAGCCTTTCACTTGGCGAGCAACAAGCTCGGAGCGATCAAATTTTCGATATATTTTCCGACAAGACATTTCTTTTACTTTGACATTTCATCGGGGAGTTTTTAAATTTGTTGAAAAAAGGAACGGAATTGGTACAATGTTGACAACATTTAATCTGTCCCTTTCTTCTCCCTAAACTGATTTTAGAATTTGTCTATCAGAGGCAGTCTGCAAGATTGCTCGGTGACTTTCTCTTGACCACTGCGTGGGGTCTGAATCACTGTTTAGGATGTGATTGCCATTGAAATATTTTTTTAACTTTGGGGATTTTGGTCGATTTTCTCTCTAGGAGTGTGAAATAGGTGAAAGGAAAAAAAATCGTTAATTGCGTAAAGAGTGTGAGGAGGGTAAAGTTTGACTGAGTTTTTGACGAGTTTTAAGATTGAGTTGAATTCATCCAATTGCTTTTCTATAATTGGAGACACGGTGGAGCTGTCGTTGTATGGCGACATTTCAACTGACGAACGAGCAATTCCCTTTTCGCTCGTAATCAGTCGGCAGCTGATAAGAACACGTGCGCGCGTGCCTTTTGTCTTTATCGACAAGCGAACGGGCAGTCGATAACCCCTTTGAACTCAGAGGTCACGTCCTTGTGTCCTCTCTTTTCATGAACAGCATAGAAAGAGGATACAGCTGTGTCCAGCTAAGAAGTGCAGGCAAGAGAAAAAGGCAATAGCCAACGACACTTAATCACCTCGTAGTTACACTTCGATCGCATAGCTCTAGCACAGTTTATTGGAATTATCCCGACACTGTGCGTATCGATTGGACAAACCCAGTTTGTACAGCCTTGACGATTTAATTAAGATTTTCTAATACATCGATTGAATGATGCTGACAAGCTCGCAAGAGTAGACAAAAGAGGCGAAAACTGCATTCGACGAGCGATGCGGTATCTTTTGGGCCCTAGAAGTCGAATTACGAGACGACAGATATAAAAGCCACTTTTCGCATAGAAAATACATACACAGCTTTGTGCAACGAGAGGATTTACTCTCGTTTTCAGATTCCACTCGTTGAGCTCGTGAAAGCCTTTCCTCTCACTGAGAAGACATGGGAAAGGGTATTAAGAATGTAAGCAGATAATAGACAGCACTTGAGACTGATGAAAAGACATAGGAGGACGTAAAAGAGGGAGAAAAGTTATGTCTGTTGGTCCGTTAATTTTAAGCAAATAACTCCACCTTTGGTCTGGCCTGCCTTTGATTTAAATGCGTGCATCCAATTTAGTCTTGCAGTGACCATCAGCCCTGAAGTGATAAGGATGAGTTGGTACTGGGAGGTGAAGAGGATGTAGTCCACAAGAGAAGAGGGAAAATGATAAGTACTCTTGATTGAAACTGATTCTTTTCGCTCGTGCACTAAT
This sequence comes from Strigamia transsilvanica, assembly GCA_034701245.1. NCBI lineage: Eukaryota > Metazoa > Arthropoda > Chilopoda > Geophilomorpha > Linotaeniidae > Strigamia > Strigamia transsilvanica. The sequence continues at coordinate 116,285 of JAQIXU010000005.1, read as the reverse complement.
TAAAAGGTTGGTCCCATAGGGACGACCAAAGCATGTACAAATAAATATCGATGCAGAAATAGACGGAATCTTGAAGCTTTGCTTCTTTTGTCAACAAACTTAAAGGCCCGCGTGACCAGCCACCCGGTAAATGATTCACATGCTCGAGCAAGCAGCTGCAGCATCCTCGACCCGCTCTCTTTCTCTTTCTCTTTCCTCATCCAATTCTGCAACTGCTTTTCCATGACGTCATGCCGCTGTTGGAGCCATGGAAACGGAATTTATTATGCTATGTATACACACGAGAAAGGTAGTTCAGGAGCTGAATAGTGATTAGTTATCATCAAAACTTTTCAACTAGATTTTTAAACGATAGCAGGGCGTGTTGTCAAGGTTACTAGTGGAAAATAAACAAGTCAATTTTATTCTTAGCACGCGTATGAATTCCGTTTTCAATCATAACAGCGCACTTTTAATAAATTATACTCTAATAAAATATGAAAAGAATTTAACAATTTAGAGAAACATGCACTTACTTAAATAAGCTTTTTTTTCTAAATTATTCACAATAATGGTTTTAGTATACTTGATTTTAAATTAACTCGTTCAATAAAGTTGAAGTTGAAGAATGCTGGTTTATATATAAGGGATTGTCAACGGCGTTGGGGCGACAAAACGTTAATCTGTTCGACAGATAGCGCCAGTCAGACGTGAAATTGTTTGTCCATTGGCGGCTCTAAGATCTTCTGTCTTCGGTGCAGAGTAAAAAAAAATACTTGCTTGCGGTTCGTCTAGACGATATAGAAAGTATATAAAAAAAATTGTGTGAGATGAATACAAGCAAGGCTCAAAATCCCCCAGTAACTTGTAGATCCCTCCTGCAAGTCCTTTCGTAATTAGTTATTAGAGACTGAGGTGCGAAGTGCTCTGAGGATGCAGTAAACTTAGCAGAAGAAAGTGAGTGCATGCGCATGCTTATTGAACGTGATTTTACCTCCAGGCAGCATCTGGTGGTAGTTGCAGGCTTCGTTAATTCACTGATGGACTTGCTGCTCGGATGAGAATTGCTTGTTAGATGGCACTTTTCGATCGTGTTGGAAAATTGCTGGCAGCAGCATTTGGTACAGCGTACGAACCAAGTATCGCAGCAAGTTTCTTTGGAAAGCAGCTATATAGACCTTCACATCTTATCATCGCTCAATCTTGAGAACAGCCAATTATGCTCTTGATGGTGCGGCTCGAGTCCAATGTCGTTTGCACGGGCCCATTATAGAGTAAATATCTTTAGGATTTTTTCTCCAGATTAGAAAAAGAAGCCTTCGAACAAAGAATTGCGATTGTCCTTCTTCTTACCTATCCACGACCTGGCTCAATGCTGCACTTGTTTTAAGTGTTTACACTAAATCATGTGGGACTTAAAAGAAACCTCTTGCCTTTAAAACAATTAAAGTTTGTAGTTACCAAAGAGAGTCTTGTCGCAGACACTAAGTGATGATTGCTGCTACTAAATCTTTTTTGTAGCTTTGAAGTGTGAGCGAGTTGAGACATAAGGATCAAGTTATTTTCTCTTTTCTCTATAAAATGGATTAACTGACGACTGTAAAGTTTGAGTGAAGTTGGGAAAACTCGTTTTTTTTGTTGTCTTGTTAGTTGAAAGGCGAAGAAAATCGTTAAGCTTTCCTTAATTATACTCCACGCAAACTCTTTTTGTTGTTTCTTTTTTTTTTCTTTTTTTTAATCTTACTACTTTTTAAATTTTTTATTTTTATTTTTTTTTTTGTAATTTTTCTTTTGGTCGACATAAACTAAAAAAAACATAATAAAAAAAATAAAGAAAAACATTAAGTTGAACTTTTATTTGCTTTGCAACGAATCCTCAAAGACTCAACTTTGCTGTAATGATCTTTATTAAACTGAGAATTCACAACCGGAATCTCAAACGATTTTTTTTTCCCTCGTGGCAATCTTATAGCGGAACCTATGAGAAGGTCGCATTTCTTGTGCTTCCGTTGCTTTTGCCAACATCATCGTTGCTACCAGAGCACATTTTGATGGCAATTTTGAAAACTATTCAACCCAGTATACCATCAGACTTATTAGGAAAGTTTAATACAAGGTTGGGCTCTAAAAAGAGAAAGAAATGGCGAGTCTTAAAAAATAATAGCATTTTTTTTTTTTCACTGTTGCATTGAAATTCTCATGAAAATCTTAGATCATCACCATTTATAAAGCTTTATTTCTTTTTAGTTTAAAACTCTTTTTATTATTTCTTTTTTTTTTAGGGCAATTTTGAAACTTACCCTTTGAAACTGTTTGTAATCAGCCAACCAAAAGAGATTTAGTAATAGACAGGAACAGCTTTATCTATAGCAGTTTGCCAATTAATCTCCCATGATTAGTTTCCTTGCTAGTATTAATTAATCCAGTCACTCAGCAGTGGTCCATTGCTGTGTGTATTCTCAATTACACTCTTTTGACATTGCATGGCCTGTCGTTTGTCGGGAAGCATGCGAAGAATGATTAATTGACCTCAATTCTTTTTATCTTCTTTTCTACTCTAAAGGTGGCATGATATCCATGTGTCAACGAATAATTCAAGCTTCATTAGTAATAACACTTGTTGACATTCCATGTCCTGTATGAATATCAGTAAGTTTTGATTTTACTGTGCATTGTTAAAGTCGTTTTGCCACTTTAGTTTTTGTATATTTCTCGCTTTGTAGTTTTATCAGCAACTTTCTTTCCAACGACCTTGTTATCAACTCGGCAAATAAGCAAAAAAAGAGTCTTTTTCTTTATATTGAAAGCGTATACATGTCGCATTCTTTTGTCCTCATCTTTTTTTGCTTGCACCAAGTGATTTCAACTGTGTAGCTGCATTTATTATTATACGAGCACATTAAGTCGCACTAGTTTTTCAAAACAGTTTATTTGAGCATCCGCAATGAAGCTTTAAAAAAAGAAGAATTGTCAGGATTAAAGAAAGTGAGCAAAAAGAAAGAAATGCAAGTTATTTTATTTTAAACATTACTGGGTTTTTAATATTATCTCGTAAAATTGCTGTTGCACTAAAATGCTTTTTGATTGAGCAATTAATTTGAAATTTGTGTTGTAATAGTGTTTTATTATTTTATCCGATAAACAAAACTTTGTAAATTTCAAATGAAGACTCGAGTTTAATGAAAACTAATATTTTTTAAATTGCCCATTATGTTTTTAGTGTCGAATATCTTTTAAGACTTGCAAGCAAATTTTCATATTATATCACATTACCCAGCACAATAATTTAGAAAGTCTCTCTTGTGTGATTCTAATTTATTCTGCATTGTGAATCAATCACCTTAGAGAAAACGAGCAAAATCTTTAATTTGAATCTTTTCTCTTTATTATTTTTTATTTTCTGATATGTAGCTTACAAAAATAATAGATTTTTTTTAAATTACCGGTTCCTTCAATCCGAGACTTCGTATGATTTTTTTTCTGCTTTATTCACAACACAATTGGAACATTCTGAATATTGTTTTCGTTTAAAAACAACAAGTAATTTTTTTTACTTACTCGTAACAACAAGTCTAGTTTTTTGTTCGCTGAATAAATTTGGTTTCTATACGCAGTCGTGAAAACATCATTTAGACGATAGAAAAGTAGCTGCATTGGCGTTTAGGTTGTCTGCTTAATGTTGCAAGTGATGATGCTTGAAAACTACTTTTTTTTCAAGCATAATACAGCGCACAACTTTGTGCTCGGTTGAATCGAAACAACAGTCATTCGTCTTTTGTCGCGGTCAGTCATCAGTGGAAGCCAATGTAGCGCAATCTTTGGGCATCTCGCCGAGTAAACAAAACTACCGTCTAGGTTTATCTTGGCTAGCTGTGCTGTGCACTGCTGTGCTGTGCCGTGCTGTGTTGGTCAAATGGGAGGGACTTTTCCCAAGCCTGCTCCGGCTTGTCATCTATTTTTTCCCCTTATCTCTTCCACCTCTCATTGGTGAGGTCAGTGGCTTTCCCTGCTTGGCGTCGAAAATTCATCACGTTTACCAAGATGAGCGCTAAAGTCCAACTGTCTGTGGACCCCTTGATGTGATTCTTTCCATTCCGTTCTCAACAGGGGATTTAACCGCGAAATGAGTTTGCACCAAAACCAAGCCACGATGAATGTGCCTCTACTTATAATTCGTGCGGTTTTAATCACCTCATAAACTTCCCTTTCAATTGTTCCGTTGAAATATTTACTCAAATTGCTGCTATAAAAACGAATAAACAAACTTGGATTTGTACAATTTTTGCTTAAATTTGGCCACTGGCCTCTTTGAAAACTGAGTAATTGTGTATAATTAAATTTTTTTTCTGAAGAGAAAATAAAAAAGAAAAGTTCTATTTACAATGAGTTCTTTTTCGGAGAACCTCTTTTTTTTTTTTTTAGTTCTTCTTTTGTCCGCCCATCAAATACTTTAAACTTTTTTCTTGGTGTGTGTGTGTGTTTGGATGGATGGTGGGTCATTTTCTCAGTTTGATGTCGGCCCACTTTCTCTTTCCTTCTTCTTTATGGGGAAAAGTAACTTGGACTGCGGGGCAGGAGACGTGCTCTGTGCAAACAACGCTAAGAAAACCATCAGCTCAGCGTCATCTCAGTAGTAGTCCACCATTATCAATCTCTTCTTGTCTGATGCCTTTTCCCATCCACACGCTAGATTAAAGCACTTTCTGTGATAACCAACCCTGATAAGTTGTCGTTTGCTTAATCGCTTTTTTACTCTGTTACATGCCACTGTCACTCATGGCGACTTCCATTTTATAGATCTCTTCAGTTCTCCACTAACAAGTACTAAAAAAAAAAGCTGAAAAAAGAGAGTAAAAAAAGTGGATCCCTTATTTTGTTGAAGCCATAACTCCCAAAGAGAGTTTTTTTTATGACCGTCAATGATTTAGGTTGCCATCGTGATTTGATTACACAACGGCGCGGGCGCTGTGAGCCAATTTTACTTTCATGCTTGTTGGCTTGTGGGAAGTTGTTATTACTCAGGGTGGCGGGTTCCATCACCCTTATGCCGCAGTACAAGAACAAGAACTTAGTTTCTCTTTGTCTCTAATTGGATGAGGACAACAACATTTTTATTTGCTGCAGAGGTTTTCTTCTTTTTCCAACTTCACTGGTTTTTTCTTGTTTTTTTTTGAATGTATAGTTACCGACCGCTGTTATTGTATGAGTTGTTATTGGCAACCTGTGCAGAAGTTTTATCTGCTCAATATTTTCCATCATTTTGTTTTGGTGAGAAAGAAGAGGAAATAGCTTGAACTGCTGCAATTTATTGATTTTAAAGATAATCATTAATCAATACATTTCTTTTGATTTATGTTTTTTGAAAAGTGATGTACATGGGTGATCTTCATCGAATGTGTTTTTTGCTTTTCCCCTTTCAGTTTTTGTCGAAAAAACTTTTGGCAAAAAGAACAGTTTTTTCTTCTGATTTTATGCTTTAAAAAAAGTTAGCTTATTACTCTAGGTTTTCATTTATCAATTTGTTTTTGCGTGACAACTAGACTTGCGCCTAACCTTCTTCTCTTTTATTCCTTATGAAGACGTGGAGGACAGATGGCGCAACTTGTGCTGTGATTTATGAAAAAATCAATGTGCACTCGTATCCTCCTTCGCGACGCGGGTGTTTTTAAAAGGTTTTGAAACCAGGGAATAAGTTATAAAAAAAGAAAAAGAAGAAATAAAAAGTAGTGTTTTTCCTATTGAAAATTTGAACCGAATAAATGGTCCAAAAAAAATTAAAAACTATAATAGGGGAAAGAAATTCTTGTTTTTACAAGAAAAAATGTGCAAAGTATTATTTTTACATAAAAATAAAGTGTATTTTTTCTTTCTTTCTTTTTCAATCTGTCACTTAAACTTGTTTTTTGACATTTCTAGGCAGGCCATGTGTGTGGGGATGACAAAGATCTAGTAGATGGACGACCCACCGGTGCCGTTCGGGTGTCATTTGGCTATATGTCTACACAAGATGATGCGGATAAACTTCTTAAAATGGTCACCGAGTGTTTTGTTGAGAAATCTGTTGATCACAAAACAAGAGCTACATTGGTTAATGGATTTGAATCAACATCAAAAACGTCGTATTCCTGCAGATGCACTCTTGACGTATTTGGGAATGATAATTGTCAAAATAATCATTTGACAAATATATTTATATATCCTGTGAAGTCATGTCGTGCGTTCGAAGTGAGTCATCAAGTTTTATTAAATTCAAATTTTTTTTCCCCCATCAATGCTGTCTTTGTTGCCACCAGATGAAAAAGATTTCTTTTGCATTATGTGCGATGGGTATTTTTGTTTTAATCAATTCTTAATTAGCAGTAGGCTTTTCAAATAAGTCAAAGCTAATTTCCATCATATTTCAAATCTAAACATATGCACTTTTCAAACAAAGGCACGACTGCTTTTGTTCGGAGTGTTCATACGCCACAAATAGTGCACATTCTTAGTGATTAGAGTTGAAAAATGTCTTTTGACAGCATTTGTAACGCCGTTTCAGCTGCTTGTGCCATCCAAATTGATGATAATTGAAGTAACGAGTGTCGTTTTATTACAGGTATCTTCATGGACGATTGGCAAACGGGGTTTTCTTTATGACCGAGAATGGGTTGTAGTCAATGCAAACGGCGTGACACTTACTCAAAAAAAAGAACGGAGACTTTGTTTCATTCGTCCAGAAATAGATTTGGAAAATAAATTACTGCATTTGCACTCTGATGGTACGTAATAAGTTTTAAGTAAGTAATTTAACAGGAAATTATTCTTTTTTATTCATTTATGAATGAAAAAGTCAAAAAATATAGGAATACTTTACAAAACAATAGAAAACTATCAAGTTTTTATAATTTCTCGTGATTTCTATTGGTTTCTCGTGATTTCTAAAGAATTTTCTATAAAACGAGTCCGTATAATATACTGAATGTGTCGTTCCATCTATTGCTAATCCTAAACACTCATTAATTGTGGTTTTTCTTTGAACCTTTATTTCTTCGGCTCATTAGTATAACGATGACCACTAATTGGAAAGTTACATAAATATTTAGTGATGGTACAACAGCGAGTCATTCATAATCATATATGTCAATGTGCAGTCAGTCATCATTAAATGAATGAGAGGGGATGACAATAAACCGCCTACTCCTTTAGATTTTATTGCTCAAAGTTTAGATAAAATTAACGACATATTAAAGTGCAGTTTGTTTGTTGTTGGTATTACAATAAAATATTAGGTACTAGGTTAATGTTGTTGTTTTTTTCAATTTTTTTTCTTACTCGTTGCTGGTTAATTTGAATTGGGTCATGCTTTGTTGCTAGGTTAATTTGCTTTCTCATCAACCAATTTCGTGTGGCTGCATCTAGTTCTGTGATGTTTTCCAGACTTAGCTGCAGCTTCACATTACGTTCGCTTACTGGAATTAGGCGCTCGCAGCTATTTTCATGTCGTTTCATGTCAACGCAATCATTAGCCATGCATAAAGACGTGAGGAAAGAATTGGAAGCTACCAAAAAAAACTGTGTTGTAGCGTTGTGTATTTTTGCTGTCTCATCTAGATAGTAAATAAAAGATAACAAAAAAGTCTCTGCAACAAATAACTAAGAATAATAATATAAAAAAAATGAATTTGTTTTATATAGCAGTGAGTGTGCAATAAATTTCTTACAGAACTTTTCATTTTCATTTCATAAATGAATAAAATTTAGAAAGAAAAAGACATCCATAATCTGCTGAAAGCTCAATCGTACTTATCCTGCTGATGGCTTTGTGGTTTCAATTCCTTTTTTCATTTTTGTTTTGCTTCTGGTCGTTGTATTGGCATTTGCTCTGCACTCTGCAGTGCTCGTAGAAAAATGTAATGTCATCTAAGGCAAAGAAAAACAAGAGCAATAACATTTTTTCCAATGTCTTTTTATATTTTTTATATATATTTTAACTGTCATAATGGTTTTTGGTTTTTTTTTTTCCTCACAAGATTTCTCCTCCATTTCTGTTTCCATGGAAGTAACCGAGAATCCCTTGAACAATATCCGCCGAAGCAACTCTAAAGTTTGTGGTGACAGGTAATTTCACATTAAGTCATTGATTGATTTTTAGCAATTGATTTTTTTTTCATTGCGTATCACGAACCGTTATGTTATCAATGTTTGATTATTTTTGCTTGATACTAATGCTTGGTCAATCCATCGCCCATTACCGCGTTGTGAGTGCCTAGGCTCATAAATGAGGCTTTTCTCCCCGCTAATGTTTGTTCGCAATGTCTTTCACCGTGTTATTTCATCTAGAATCTAACATAAGAATGTTGCGGCTCCACTTTGCTCTCTTCTACTACGATTCCCAGATGAGCCACTTGAACTCAGAGCAAGAGCAAGGAGTAATTATTTTTCATCTCTCTCCGTTTTTGTGACAATCAGAAGCAGGAAAGGCATGCCAGCACTAAAAGTCGATGGGTCTTGGAACTTGGTTGTCTCTTTTTCTCTTAATTTGAAAACCGCAATCATTAAAAAAAAAATCCGATAATTAATCATTTTAGCTTTGGAAAAAAAATTAAAGTGCTTTTATTCGATTTGTTTAAACTGCATTAAAAAGCATATTTTTTTTAGTGGGGACGGGAGCTTATTAAATCAGCAAATAAATGGGCAGATTAAAATTAATATTGAAAACTTGACAATATTTTTTTAGAGCGAAAACGAATAAAGTTTACAGCTTGTAGTCAGACGCTCTGCTGATTTATGAGTTTGAGTTGATTCTCATCCGTATTAATGTGGTCTCCGATATTGATTACATGTAGAAGAAATTATCATAAAGATATTTTTTGCTAGATATCTGACAAGCTGAAAACATGATTCCAGAAAACGAACGGTGTCTTTTTTTGATTATTCGTGCGATGCAGAATGCCGATTAGAAAGTTAGGATGGGATAAGAGCATCAGAATGTTTTGGATGATTGCCAGGTAGGCATCGTCTTCGGTCCACTTCCATTTATGACAGGACCGAGTGCAGGCTAGTCCTGAAACACGTTTGACATTTAGTATGGAATTTCCAAGGATTTATGCCGAGATTAGAGTCGCCAACGGGTTGTCGCTGCTCTGCGTTTCACAGAGAGAGAGAGAGTGAGCGCTGCATTTCACGTATGTGAGTGTCCCCTGGAGCGATCCAGTCCTTTTCCTTTGCCTGCACTACATCCTCCACCTCATCTCAGCATATACCGCAGGGCCCTTTGCGGCTGGGCTAGAGCTGAGCTTTTCCCAATTTGCATGATGCGAGAGACTTTGGGGTCCGTATGCAGGAAGCGGCTTTCTTCCCTCCAGTTATTAAATTACGGTTAGAACATAATAGAGTTGTAAAGATCCCTGAGCAGCGGCATGAAGAGGAAACGTGATCTCGGGAACAGCGAGCGCGGCAACTGCCTTTTGCACAATAGTGCGCCATAACTAATGATTATCAACGTTAAGCTCGAGGCACTGATATGGGCGAGGTCGCGGTTGATGATCGACGCTGCTTAAAACTGCAAGAAAACTTTTTCCTAATTTTTTTTTTCTCTCAACATGAGTGGAAAAAAATTGAAAGAGGAGAGAAAGAAAGATACCTCGAAGGCGACATCTGGTTTTTTTAGAATTTATTTATCGTATTTATTTTTTTTTGAAAAATTTAATCTGGTAAGTTGGTTTAAGAAAAACAGAAGAAAATGTTATGGCAGTTCGGCTTAAAGAATACTGATGGCGAGCGCATCGTGAAAGTGAGATGATGGTCGAGAAAGAGGATGATGGGTGGTTGGAATTTTGTCGACTGCTCCGTGGTTTCGGTGCACTCGAGGCCATGTGGCATGTTTTGTTGGTGTTGTCGGCTTGTTTCTGCGATAAAGATCAATGAATATCGCGCTTGCAATCACTGGCTCGGATGCGTGGCTGTTTTCTCCGTCGCACACTGTTGAATATTTATTTTATTTTTCTGTTATTTCGTCGTCACGTTGGCTACGCGGTACCTGCTGCTGCTGTTGTTGTGTGAAAACTAGTGAGCGGAACCATGGTTGACTTTGAGTTGTTTGTTTTCTTGTTATTTGATAAGAGGTGAAATATGGCAAATATTTATGTTTACGGCCTATCTTTTGAAGGGTCCTTCATTCTCATTTGATCGGTTTGAGATATTATTCTCGGGAGATGTTAAACGACAAACTCTGGTTGAGAACAAACTAATAGCAACCGTCGGTGGCGAAATAATTAGACTTCAGCTCAGATGTTGCTATCGTTAAGAAGAATCTAGTTTGAAGAAAACTTAATTGGAAACAAGTGATAAGTAGACGCGCCAATATTTTGATAGTGATATAAAAGGCAATCATGGTGCAGTGGGCTCCACCGGCGATTCTTTTTCTCACCTCGAGGGCAAAAAGTGGTTTAATTAGCAGAAGCGAAATGAAAAGCTCGAGGCCATCATTGCCAGTTGGGAAAGATGTGTCCCTAAGGAATCTTAAGCAGTAGCCGCCTGGCTAAGGATGCCCGTTCACGGAAGCGGAAATTGACGGAGAGTGTTCTGTCCTTGCGAGTAATGAGGATGTAATCCAAGGAATTTCCCCTCGCTGCTCTTCAATGGCTTCTCGTAGTGGCAAGCGCAAGGCTGAGGTGAACATTGTTTATTGATCCATCAGCTTTAAAACTCATTCTACGTTGAGACAAGACACTTTCCCAACTGTGGCATCATAAAGAGCAGACTTTGGTCGGACACCGCAGTTTCTTCTGCCTCTTAAGGCCTTCTTCATCTCCGGGATCCACACCACTTCCGCTAGGGTCTCGGAGATTCTTTAATAAAACAAAGGAGAAAAGACACATAAATTTTGCAACTTGTTTGTGTTTGGTACGGTCGGTTCTTCTTTAATTTCGTTCAGTTTGTTTATCTTTCTAGGGTATCCATGATTGATTGTGGAGACAGAGTAGCTGAATGGATAAGCGACGTCCTTCTTAATCCCGGATGCCGTCTTTTACGGCAACATCCTGACAGTGATAGGAGAAATAAACTTCCACGCAACGCTGCTTTATCAGAAGGTATTATGAGAGATTTCAGAAAATGGTGTGTAAACTTTTTTTTATTTTTTTTTATTTCTGACCTGCGTCGATTAATATTTCATTGGGGGATTATATGAGTAAGTTGATAAAGTTATTTCCTATAACTTAATTGAAACATTAGACGATGACGCAGGTTGAAATTCCGGATCGCTTGTTTATTATGGATTTTTCCAGTCCGGTAACCACAGGCATTAGAAATGGAAGATGCAACCAAGCGCAACTCGCCGTGCGTGGCAGCCTCTCTTTTACCGCGTGCACGTTTCAGTCTCCAGCTTGCGCTTCTTGTGCTTCTTCCTTTCCTTACTGGCGGTCGTGTCGTGTATTTACTATTCGGCAGCGCTGCTTTTATATCGATTGACTGTTTTTGGTGACTGTCACTGGCTAATACAGACATTACAAGGTGATGCCTTTCAGATTATAGCCAATATCCATTACGTGCTTTTATTTTCCACGAGAGAATGTTCTGGAAAATATTTGAAACTTCGAACCCCGAGCAAAATATGATTGGATCATCTACTGGAGACAATTGAGGGTGGGGGAAAAATCAGGCGCAATCCCTCGAAAAAAAATGATAGCTGCAGTCGACTGTTGATATTCTGCAGTAAATATTTGTTATGGCCGCCATAGAAAGTGACGGGTGTGAAATTTATTACGTGTTGTAGATAGAATTTGCCCAGATTTAAGTTGATCAGTAAATGCCATTGGGCAATAAATTGTTCTTTTCTTCCAGTGAGTGAGCAACGTGCAATGTCTTTGAGCAACCAGTCGCAATTTCTGCTTCTCAGCCGCGCTAGCTTGCGCTATCTTCTTCAAGAAATTGAGAAGCGAAGAGATATAGAGGGTTTAGACTGCGACGAAGTCGAGCAGCTTGACGAAGACAAACTGATGGAACGTTTTCGAGCAAATTTGGTCGTTACTGGAAAGGAGGCGTTTACTGAGGACATTTGGAGCCAGGTGTCCATCGGACAAGTACCTTTCAAGGTTAGTTTTATGTGAGTTTATTGCTTATCTTTGGCTTGATGCGAGTCTTTACCGAGTTTTCGTGCTGTTTTGCGAATAGCTCGGTATAAAATTGGGACGAGATGAGTACCAAACAAGGCGTAATTAATCCAAGCTGGAGTTTATTGATTATTTTTGACGACGTCTCTCTTTTCTATTTTTTTTTTTCTTATTTTCTGAAGATGCAGGGATTATGTGTTCGTTGCCAGATGGTGTCTATTGACCAACAAACAGCGAGTCCAACGAAGGAGCCGCTCACTACACTTTCACTCACCAGAGGACACAAGGTATCAAGAGAGAAGTTGTGTGAACTTGGTTCGGTTTATTGAATGCAATTAGTGCGATCGATAAATCATCAAAGAATTAGAAACGTAATCAAACGCGCGAAATAATCAAAGAATTAATTATTGAGTTGAATACACATTAATTTGCACTGTACAAATATTTTATTACGCAATTTGTAAACAGTCGCGAAGTTGGTGACTCAACGATTCATTCAGTTTTATTTTGTTAGCCGTTAAAATATTAATAAATATTTCATTTCAATTTCAGGTCTCATTTGGCATTTATTTACACCACCAGTCAACAAATACAGAAGACCCAATTTCTGTGGGTGATCTGGTTACAGCAATACCTTAATTAAACTAAACCTAAACATGCATACAATCAAGTGTATACGAAATCTTCGGAATTGAAATTACAACTTGCAATAAATGAATCGTTGTAGTTTGTTCTTACAAATTTGTAATCTTTTATAACTGAATTAGTAAAATTTGTTTTTAAAAAAAGGAAAAAACATTACAGAATATTTTCATCTCCAGGCATCTTTAGACCGCCAATTCAAAAGATCGTCCACCTCGTCGTCCTCTAAAGGCGTTTCCTCCATTTCCGCGTCTGTTGAAGTCACTTCGGTGTCTTTACGCGTTTCATCCTTTCGTCGCTGCAACGCTTCTACCCTGGCCCAGTTGTGTCTAAAAATAAAAATAAATGAAATAATTTAAATATTTCAAATTTGAAATGATGTTTTGACACGCTGCATGTTCATAATTAACTTAACTCTAATTTTAACCAATAGCAATATAATTTCATTTAACTTTCTCACCAGGGGCTAATGTGTCTGCACGAACTCCCTGGTTACATTTAAGACAAACAGATCTTATCATCCCCCTTCCCAAATCACTAAGCTGGCTCGAAGCCAAACTCACTTGGAACTCTTCGCTGACAGACATTTGAAAACACATGAATTTGTTACGTATACTTATACTGCGCAATTTTATAGCTTTTCGGAGAGTAAAAAATATCTCGTACGAAAATAAGTGTTGTTATAGATGCAGTTAATGTATTACTTAGCTAGAACAAAAGAAACGTACTGGGAATTAAATTTATTTAGGTGGCAATCAGCCAACACATCTGCTGCCATTTTTTCGTTTTGTTTAAGTAGGGGCATTTTTCAAATAGAACTTTTCTTTGGCGGCATTTTAGCAGCTATAAATCTGTTGGATAGGCACTACGTGTTCTGCGGCGAAGAAGTTGCGATGTAATAAGTTATCAAGGACCTGAACCAACGCACATGAAACTTGTGGTTTAGTTACTTACACTTTGGAATGTACTCAAGATTTTCTGCCTCTTATAGTTGCTCATTTGACAAAAAAAATTAGGGGGTAATCATATGCAAACAGAGGCGGCCTAATGCCCATGGCAAGGAAATATCGGTCAAACTTTTGTCAAAATTGCGGCAAAATTTATCAAAATTTGTCAAAATGGTGGGGAAATATGTCAAACTTTGTCAAAGTTTGTGAAAATTGTGCGAAATTTGTGAAAATTGTGGCGAAATTTGTCAACATTTTGTCAAATTTCTCAAAATATCTCATAATTTTGAAAACTTTTAACAAGGGGCCCTCATTTTTATAGGGTGACCATTGATACAGATTTTATCGACAGATTTTCAGAAATTTTTGAGATCACAGTCTGAGGCCCTGGGCAGTCGCCCTACTGGTCTTACCCAAAAGCTACTTCTGCGTGCAAACATTTAAATTTCTAAATAATTTAGGATTATGAAAGTGTTGTACAGAGCAGAGCTCGAATTGGAACAGTTGTTACATAAATTCCCTGAAAGCATTCCAGTTGATATTACGAGGCCCAGTCATTCTGTCGACGAGTCAGTGAAATAACCCATTGATGAAATGACTGGCCCAGAAAAAAATGTTTTCAGACAATCAAATTAAACAAAATAAACTAAATTGAGCCAAAAAATTTTAAATAGCCTAAACTCCAATAATAATCCCACAAAAGACTGGTTTTCTCAATAAAATTAAAAATTAATTTTGTTATTGGTGATGGACAAAAATCAGGAAGTAAACTGATTGAATGGACGACAAGGGGGAGGCAAGCACGGGGCAGTTGGTACATCTGCTTTCCGATTGACATAAGTTTACAATTCGAGCACGGGTACAGAGGGAGATGTAGAAGTATGATAACCCACATTTGCTCGTCTATTTCATCAATTTCTCGCTCAGTCTTCATATCTTCATCGTTTTCATCCATCATATTTTGGGAGACCTGTTATTAAATATTGAATTTAAAAAGAATAATTGTTGAACTAGAATTTAATTTTTCTTACGGATGAAGCTTCGGAAATGACTTTTTGAAACTTATCCCATTCTTCATCCATTGGATCTTTATATTCCACTTTCCGAACCTGAAAATTGTTTTCAGATTTATTACAAATATATCTCGTTTATAAAATTAACACTCACTTTAGCATCGGCGACAGGATCGTCAAAGAATCCCTCTGGTATTTCCTTCTTACTGTTGCTTTTGACTACTGGTGTAGCAGTTGTTGTTGTTGTTGTTGTTGTTGTTGCAGGTGACGATTTCATTTCAACATCGAAAAAATCTAGAGATACAAATACATTACCAATCAAACAGTAGTGTTTTTATTTTCGACCCGTTTTGCCAATCCAGTTTCAACAAATTCCGTTTCACCGAATCCCGTTTCACAGGAATTCATTTATCCGAATTTTAATCCGGCCTTATATTTTTGTAGTTCCGTTTCGAAAAATTGATTGAACGATGTTTTGATGTTTCGATTTTTTCATGTTTACAGTGTTTTTGTTTTTACACATTTACAGGGAGTGGGGATCATTCGATTTATCGATTTTATTATTTTCGCGAAATTTAATCCCCGATTAAAATTCAGCGAAATACGATTCGGCAAAACGGGATATCACGTGTATTTTTATTATTATTATTATTATTATTATTATCAGCTTACCCGCTGGTAATTCGGATTTAGTTTCGGTAGTTTCGTCATTCTCTTCTTCATCTTCAGACATAGAAAAACTCACTCTTAATTGCCGTTGTTTCGGTGTTGAATTTTCAACTGTCTTTGAATCAACTGTTGAATTATTGGAACATTATTATTATTATTATTATTATTATTATTACTATTATTTTAGAAAAGATAATAAAAGGCAATATTTTATCAAAATTTTTTAAACAAATAAAAAAAAATCGATGTATACTGTGACTACCTTTCGTTTTCTTTACAGGTGGTCCATTATCCAAAACAGGATGTGATCGCTTTAATATTTGGCTAGAAGAATTCGTAGTTTGATTGGAACTGCTACTGTTGGTTACCTTGTCATTTTTCTTCAGTTTCAGTAAATTCTAAATAAATATAAAATAGTTAGTAATTATTCTAGTTTTATTTAATAAATATCCACTCACCTCTTTATGGCCTTTGCTGTTTACATGTGCAGTCCACAATAATTCATTTTTAATTTTCGTGTTGCACAGAATGCAAAATAACTGATCCAAGTTGTTATATTTACTTATCGTTAAAGAAACAATTTTCTCATTAAGAAATATATCATTCCAAACCATACAAAAGGATATTTGGCAAGCGGAGAGTCAATTTTTTTTGAAACAGCACTAGCTGCTTGTTTTTCTTTCATCATCCGGCGTAAGTCATTTTGCATCAACTTCGTATTTTTTACTTCAGTTTGTTTTGAATTTTTCCCCTTTGCAACAGCACCTACCTTGGAAGCCATTTTGTTTTAACTCAAACTCCCTAGCAAAGCAGGATACGGAAACGCTACGAATTTCCATCACAGTTGTGTGTTGACGTTAGAATCGTTTTCACATCCGCATAGTAAAAGAAAAAAAGACTGAAACTAAGGCAACATGGAAGAAAGCAACAAAAAATTAAACATCTTCCAATGAACAAAATTTAACTATTAAATGCAGCAAACGTTTCGTTTAATTTTTATAGATTTGTACGTTTAATATTTTACTCACTAGATGGTATTACTGTCTACAGTTCGCGGTTGAAACTTCTACTCTTTGTGATTGGTCGAATGCGATGCGAAGCTTGCTTCAACTTCAAAAGTTCTATCAAGTTTATTCCTCGTGGTGAAAACCGAGCGTTGATATACAAATACAGGTACAATGGAAAAAATGCCTGTACGGAGAAGTAGTAGAAAAATTGCTCGTATCAGATGTATAACGGATGAAGAAGTTTTGCAGCACATTTTACCGATAAATGAAACTAGTATGCACGAGTTTATGTTATGTTTGGATTAAAGTTTCAGATTTTTAATTTTTATTCCGTATATTTTGATAAGAGTCCCCAGCTAAGAAGGATGATCATGGTACTGATTTATCCATGTCACCTACAAGCGAATTTGACGAGTCTATAAAAGAAGAGAGAAATACTCCCCAAGGTAAATCTACATAAAATTGACTTTTGCTTTAAAAATTAAAAATCGTTTATAGCTTTAATACATCAGGTGCTTTATTGTTTTAGTTTTACACGAAGATGGTGATAGAGATGGTGTTGAGATATTTACTTTCAAGTCTAACAAAAGCAAAGGAGGACTAATGGAGAAAGGTATTTTAGTTTAACTATGTTTTGTTTCGTGTAATTTATATAATTTAAGTTTTCTTTTATAGCGTTTAAGAATCTAAAACTAAGTGAACCTACACCAAAATATAAGAAAACAAAGGACAGTAAGAGACAACGAGTTACAACGCCATCCCAAAAGAAAAAGGTTAAGGAATGTAAAACGCCTACTGTTAATCAAACACCATATAATTTACGACGAAAAATAACACAGAGTAATTTAGAAATTTAAGTTTTATAGATTTATCATATTTATAATCAATTTATTCGTAGGATTAGCAAAATTGGGTAATGAAGATGAGCATTTGAATGAAAGCGATTCGTCAGAGTCTGGTAGATCAGACAGCGATGATTGCGTCGACAAACCTGCCACTCCTAATGGACTAAATTTTGAACATTTGAAATCGAATACTGATTTAAAACAGATGGTGTGTTTTATGAATATAGATCTATATTTTTATTTTGTTACTAATCTGGTCATTGCATTATCATGATATTAAATACCAGAAAATATTGCTTATAGCGTCAGATTTCCTTAACTGTAAAATTTAATTCTGCTTTTTTTATTTGTTTTATTTTGTATTTTGTTTTTCAGTCAGAAAATTATTTCAGAGCTCACTTAAAGAAACCGGTGACGTCAAACAATACTTTGACCCGTTTAGATAATTCACGGCTGGACTACGAGTCGCTTCAAAAAGCTCTTAAAACAGTTGTGCCTACACACATTGCCTTCGTAGAGGCTATATTTAATCAAAACACGCAATATTTTAAAAAATGGATGTTTCAACTTAGGTATAATAAAATTTTTATTTTTTTTTATTTACCTTAAGAATATTTTTTTTCATTTCAGGGAAGGTTTTAATCTCTTATTCTATGGCTTGGGGTCAAAGCGTCGTCTTTTACTCGATTTTCGAGAAAAAATGCTTGTTGGAGAGAATTTGCTTGTAATAAATGGATTTTTTTCGAATATCACCCTGAAAACTGTACAGTAAATGCAATTTTTGGCTTACTTGTTTATGTTTATCTATGTAGCTATTTCTAGATTCTATCTGCCATTATTGAAGACATATACAGCGCTCATTCATCAAATAATCCCCAGGAAATGATTAATACTATAAAATCACTGGTTTCAAAACGTGTGGAAACAATCAGAGATTTATATTTTATAATTTATATTTCTTTCTTTATTTTGTAGAACATAATAACTTGTACATAATAATTCATAATATCGATGGAAGTACACTTCGGTCAGAAAAAATACAAAATATCATTTGTAAATTAGCAGAAATAGATAAAATTTCAATTTTAGCATCAATTGATCACATTAACGCTCCATTAAGTAAGTGCATTTAACCGGACTTCTACAAACAATTTTAACATTCTGTTTTCTTAGTTTGGGATCAAAACAAATTGAGTCAATTGAATTGGATTTGGCACGATGTAACTACATTTATTCCGTATACTGATGAGACTACATTCGAGCACAATCTTCTAATCCAACCTTCTGAAAATATTGTTTTAAGTTCACTAACATTTGTGTTCCATAGTCTCAACCCAAAAGCAAAGAAAATCTTTCTCATGTTAGCAAATTATCAGCTAGACAGCAAGGAAAATCCAACCTACATCGGTATGTATCGACATATCAACATGTACAAACTGGTGATTTTTAACTGACAAATCATCCATTTTGTAGGTATGGCATATCAAGACTGTTACCGCAAATGTCGAGAGAACTTTCTTGTGAACAGCGACTTAACACTAAAAACACAACTTACTGAATTCAAGGATCACAAGATAATTAAATTTAAAAAGGTAATTTACGATATAATAATGATATCGGAGGTTACTTATTGAAATTCTGTTTGCTTCTTAGGGACCTGATAGTGCAGAATACCTGTTTATTCCACTGGAGCCTACTGAACTCGCTGACTTTGTGAAACAGCATAAGCAGTGACGTCTCAAAAAGTAGAATTATTGATACTCCCATTCGTTAATCATTGAAGCTGAGGAGATTTTTGATATTTCATTTTATGTTGTTTTAATTAATTTCCTAATACTGAACAAGTGCTTTGTAAAAATGTTTTTGAGGATTTTTTTAAACCAATAAACTCTGCATTTTTAGTTCATAATGAAGAGAAACTAACAAGCCTGTTGATCCTACCAGATGATCAACATATTTGTAAATTACTTCGGTGTTAATTTGCTGCGTAATATCTCGTCGCCCGTTTAACCTTCAGTGGGTCATTTGTATGCCTTTTTGGGTAAAATGTTTATTTATTTACAAATAGCTAATTGAATTTATCTCGTTTTTATTACCTCTAATTGAGATTTCAATTCAGGTCGTAATCAGATGAAATCAAGCAACTACGTAAAGGTAAAAATATGTGTATTAAGCTTTTGAATGCAACTAATTATATCATCCTGTACGTGATTTATCGATTTCATCCATTTTTTTAAAATTCAAAAAAAAAAAAATTATTGAACGCATGCAATTTTTAAATTGAAATGGCTTAAGAATATTCCTCTTTCGTGGACAGTTTTTATTTATTCACAATATAAATCCCTAGCACGACATCAAGTGCCTTCAAGTGTATTTGGGTCGAGCACGTGTCTCCTTGTTGCAGTTATGCTTCTCAACAAGGCGGTCGATGGAACCCCACCCTCGCGCCTTCTAGTGTGTGCACCGAGCATTAGTTGCCGGGGAATGTGATTGTTGCAGTTGTATACTCAACTCTTGCCGGATGGTGGTCAGGTGGTTGTTAGTGATAGCGGGATGGGTGCTGCTCGAAACTCGAACATTGGCCGCCGCCAATGGGAGTCTCGTGTTACCCGGCGCTGCAGCGAGCCAACAGGCTGCCGAAGGTATGTGCGCAGCTCGGTGAACGGCCATGTAAGGCCGCCAAGCCTCTTCCAGAACAAGGGGGTGTTTTTCGACCTCTTCCTCTCGTGTACTAACCTCTTGAAAAGAATTTATAGATATCAAAACTGCTTTACTTAACGCCCTCCATACAAATAACACACCACTAAATCCGATAGAATAATTTTAACTCGAATGCAAAATTGGATACGTTACGTTTGAATGTATGAAATATTTGTCGTATCGTACAATTTGTATTAGAAGTCTAGCGAAGCCTGTGTAAGAGGCTAATTTTGGTTTGGCAAAATCAATAGCACCGTCCCAACATAACTTGGTCCTAGTTTTAAGCGATCAAATCCATTAGAACATTTGCTGCGATGGGGTTGTTAGATTACTCAACGAACGATGGAATCTTCAATTGCGAGTTATTTATTTCTAAATATCAATATAAGTTATTATGCAGAATTATTATTATATATTTTTTTAAATAGCAATTACTTGCAGTCTTGATTGCTGCATAATCAACCATTGCTCTTTCTTGCATGTAATTCGGTGTTGGAACTCATTGATTGCGTCTGTCGGGTCGAATAATAAAAACGAGCTTTGGGCACAACGATTGCTGGATGAGGTCATCATCCTAAACACGTTTTATTTTACCGTTGAATATTCTCTAATTATACAGTTTAGTCTAACGATTTTCACTGCTTCGTGTTGAGTTTGTTTCTCTTATTACTTCATTTTAATTTTTACTTATACTTGTAACATTCAACAGACTTTAAAAAATATCATTTTTGCGTGAAGCGAGATTGCCACAGCTGTACATTAAATCGAACAGCTCGCACAGTTTAAAGTTGAGCTCTTTATTTCAAAAAAAGATATTATTAACACCTCTTTTTGTTAAGAACAAATTAAATTCAGCAAGAATAGAGAATTGGTAAATTCTCATTAAATTTGATACTGCATTATCAAGTTATTTACAAAGCACATGAAATTTGAAAGGTTTGGAATTAAGTGACATCAATTATGCATTAATGTTGAAACGGAATACAGGCTTGCACCACACTACTATCTCGCTGGCAAATGAAAAACAAGCAAATCTAACCCTTTTATCGACAAAAGTGCTGTTAATGGTAGGACTTGTTTTATCACAACCTGTCTGTAAATAAAGTAGTTTTGAGAACAGTTATCATTCCAATAAAGGTAATAAATTACTACCAGCAGACGTTTTCACATTTAAAATGAAATTAAGGTCTTATTATTTTTAAAAAGCGTAGTACACGTTATCGATCTCATTTTTGCTCGCAATCGTAAGAAAAAGGATTACTAACAGCTGAATTTAATGGGAAAAAAATTATGGTGTCATGTTTTCTCTGTAATATCATTAAAGTAGACATTAGTGAGGCTTCTAATGGCGGGAAAATAAAGTAATTAGTGTATCAAGGAAGATATTAATGTCAAAATCGAAATGGAAAAAGAAGAGATGAGTATCAATCATCTAATGCCTTTACTTAATTATATTTTATCCAATCACAGGTGCAGCAGTTCAACAAGGCAAATTGGATTCGCCATGCAGTACGGGTGACGACTGTTCGAAAGTTGCTTCTGCGGTTTGTGATCCAACTACGAAGAAATGTCAATGTAGTTCTGCAGCTCCAGTAAATATCGGTCAAGATGAATGTCTTGGAGGTAAGCAAAAATGTTTTATCTCCATACGTTGGTGGAATGCCAATTTCAAGTTCCTGTCTGCACTTTCCCCATCTCTAACATTTCAGATGGTTTGTGTTAAGAAGAAAGGATGTATGATATGTGATAGGGAAGCTAAAAAATAAAAAAAGAATAAAGAGAAGTGATAGCTTGTGACAAGATATCAATTCTCTGTCAGATCACTATAAACTTAAATTGGAAAAACGCCATCGACCTCGATTTTATTCCTACAAAATTGAAAATTTTCTTGAAAATGTTTGCAGTGTTTTTTGGCTTTCTTTTCGAAAGTCATTATTTAAATTAGAAAATTTTTTGGCAAAAATTTTGAAGAAGTTTGAGGAACATTGAACAACTTTATTCCTCTTTGTAAGCTCAGCGAAAATGCTTTTCGAAGGTACACGTGTATGGCTTAGTACACGTGTATGGCTATGGCTTAGTGCAAGTTGAGCTACGAAATGTATACTTTGAAAATTATTGGCACGTTGCCAATCAATCTTGCGTACCAATAACGGTCGAAGCTTGATCATTCACAGCAAATGTTTGCTAAGTTAATTATAGTAATGTTAATGGTGATAGACTTTAAATAGACAACCGCAAAGTTACGGCGGCAGCACTTATTGTGGTCTGACTTTGGCAGTCACTTTATCTTTTGTTTGCAAAGGGTCTTTTCAAATAACGCGGATCTCTCTGGACAGGCATTTAATATTTTTTTTTCTTTACCACTAATTGGACTTTGTGCAACAACTTTTGTTTAACCTTCAACGCAAACATTTATTCTTCGAACCTAACTAGTAATAAATGCAATAAATTGACTGAAAATGATGATTTATTTACAGTTCAAGATGTCGATTTATGTATACTGTACATTGAATGACCCTTGCTCGAAAAAGTTAATGATTAAATGTTGCAATCATTTGGGACTGCAGTAATTAACAGACTGCTTCCTAATTTCCTACTTTACTTGCCTCACTAATTTTGATAAAGATGACGTTTTGTTTAATGAAAATGGTCTCGATTTGTCGCTCAGTTTGTTGAAAATTAGCAATTTGGAAACTTTGATTTTTGTAACTACTTGCGACTGGCTTTAAAAATTGCCATTAATTTGCAAAAAAAATTGAGTGAAAGGATTTATTAACTTTTAATATCAAATTCCACTATTTGCCAAGAAAACATTACCAGTGCTTCGCAAAAATCGAATACACTAAATTGATTAAATTCATTTTTTAAAGTGAATTTATGTCCGCATACTAGTATAACGATCGAAAATGTGAAATTTAAAATAAGAAACAGCACGCAGGTCAATTTTATGACGAGGAAATAAAATTCTACTGCTAAATAATTTACGCCTAAAATTGGTTATAAAAGCGACTCATTTTAAAATTAAACTTACTCATTACTCCTAATTGCGGTTTATTTGATTTTCGCAAGGAGGGACTTATCGAATTATGCGTTTGTCATATATTAGCCATTTTGTATTTTTGTGGCGTCTCAGAGATTGATCGATATTCTAGGCTAGTGGGATTTGAGCTTGAATTATTTCTCGCCTTGTTTCGCACCTGAGACGTTAAATTCGAAGGTGATGTCTCCATC
Organism: Strigamia transsilvanica; assembly: GCA_034701245.1. Taxonomy (NCBI): domain Eukaryota; kingdom Metazoa; phylum Arthropoda; class Chilopoda; order Geophilomorpha; family Linotaeniidae; genus Strigamia; species Strigamia transsilvanica. The sequence continues at coordinate 93,160 of JAQIXU010000005.1, read as the reverse complement.
TGAGCATTTACATGTTTTGATTTATTTTTATTTTTTTTATTAAACTCATTTGTTTCAACTTGAATGAAAACGAGTGTAGAGTATAGAAGCTTTAGTTTGGTGCTGTTGCCTTCCCTCCCAAGTGATGTGTTGTTTGCTATCAGCAGTTAAAAGACTGTTGGGAAATCTTGTTCAATGCTTCAAATTAGCGATTGGATTTTATTTAAGCCGTTGTGCTTCGTCACTCGCAACACATCACTGAAACTCATTTTTTAGAATCAGCGTGCTGAATTGCAGATTTAAATCATATTAAGTTGGCGTTTTTTACCACCCACACTTTATATTAAAGATGAATTTGACAATTTTCCTGGAATACAAAATTATGGTTTTGAAATATTGTAATTTATCTTTTGTGCTGTGCTGTTAAATAAAATATTTGAATCAAGCATTAAGCATTAATCTATTTAATTAATTGATTGACCCGCCCAGAATTAAAGGTAAACCAAAGAATTAAATACAGTACTTGTTAAGTTAATCTGATCTAGGTTCAATTATCATTAATGGTTTCACGGATAAAAAACAATTGTTAATTTCAAATTTTTGTTGACAATTTGTGTACATACATTTGAGACTTGAGAGTACAATTTACTACAGTTGAATTGTAATAGAATTCTTTCCGAAGAATATCGGGGTAAAAAAAGCAAAACTATTAAACCAGAAAGTAGGAACCGATCGCGTTCTCATCAAAAATGAACGGCGGATGCGACAGTTGAAGCAAGCAAAGCAATCGGGACATTGGTATTGGTTTATGGTCGGAACGGAACCCGATTGTTTTTCTGAATTTTCAATATTATCCTAGACGCTAACTTAGTAAATTTATTTTTGCTTTTTGAGAAAGTATGACAAATCGGAAAAAAAAAGTTGTTTTGATTTTTTATTGAGTATAATATAAACTGTTGCTAAGTGTTTACCGCATGAATTGATTTGTTTTTACTGTAATGAAAATTCAAAGCGTGATGAAGAAATAAAATCCGAAGTGGGGAATATAATTCTAGGACTTAGTAGACAAACTGGAAAATTCAAAAGTACACTTTTGTTATGGTATTCCAGTCTATGAAGTATTTCGTATCCAAACACAAGCGCGATAATTTAGCGCTTGATAAATTATACATGTAATGAGATATTTACGAATGAAACCGAGCAGTGAGTCCCTGTTGGCTTTCGTGTGCCAGAACTGTTTTATTCCATTTATCATCATTTGTTTTTGTCAGGCTTTTGTTACTTTGGGAACAAAAGTTGCACTCTAGGCTGGTCAATATTTGCTTCAAAAAGCCAATTTTTATATCTGAAGGAGGAGAGATTATTTCTCGAGCTAAAAAAAATGGCGTAAAAAAGACATTCGTGTTTTTTGTCGATAGAGTGAGAAATTCCTTTGAAATGTTGAATTGCTATCTATTTCTGAATAAGTCGAGGATTCATTGCGTGTGTTAATTTTATAATTAATAAATGTTTAATCTTATTTACTAGTTTGTTATTTATTTCGTCACCTCTATAACTACGATAAGCACGTTAGCAGTCACTAAATAAATAAAATAATCAAAGGTTTTTGAATTATTAATGAATGCTTCACTATTGCAAACGATTCTGTCTGTTGTCATTTGACTTGAAGATTAACCCCGCGATATGATTCGAAACGTCATGGTCGTCATGCGTCCACTTGGATGAGTATGACCAATCATTTGCAATAGTGAAGTAGTTGTAATAAATTAATAAATCAGAAGAATATAATTTCAGCAATCTGTCTATCTATATTTCTGGTTTTATAAAAAAGACTTATTGACTGCTGTGCTGTTTGTTATTATGTGAATCACTATGGTATCGCGACCCACACTTAAAGCTGGTAATCAGTATTTTATGACTAGGAGTATGTTATGGAAGGAAATATTTGAAAATAACAGTTATTTTTATAAGACCAATTGCTTTTTTGTGAACTTAAAACTTTTTTTTGCTGCGCTGCGGCAAGTTTCTTCAGCTATGCAGAAAAATCTGCTTTTATTGAATAAAATTTAGAATTGATAATGTACTAAAAACAAACAATTTGTTACTACCGGTATTTAAAAAGTAAAAAACCAGTATAGTGTTATTTTAAAATTTTTGGTTAATCATTAGTTTTTCTTTCATTTTATAACAAATTTATAATAAATTTTATTTTTAACAGGAAAGCAACTCAATGAATCTTGTACGAAAAACGAACAATGTTTATACTACACCAAAGGATCCCTTTGTAAAAAAGAAACTTCACTTTGCCAGTGTTCACAAAATCACAAGTCCACACCCCATTCCAATGGAACAATATTTTGTAAAGGCAAGTTTTTTTTGTTTTATATTTTGCCCAATTTTTTTTCTTTTGTAGTTTGCCCAATTTTGTTTTGTTTAATACGTATTAAAGTGGCAGAAATGTTATTAAAATGCCTAATTATATCCATGTTTCCAACTCTGTCATAGTTATCGTCAGTGAAACAAAACCACACCCACCCGAAGATGCTAAAGTAGATGTCACAATGTTGGCGGTGCTTATTTCTTTGGCTGTTATGTTCATCATAATGTGCATAGTTCTCCGAATGTTTAGCAAGTACGTTTCAATTAAATTATCAAGTATTAAATTGTGTCCTTAAATTTAAATTTATTTGTGATATTTTACCAGGGCCCAATTCCGCGACCAACGTACCATATTTAACTCGCCTCGATTAATGAAAAAATCGTTGTCGAAGGCCCGCGCCGAACGTCGGGCTAGTCATGTCAGCTTGGGCTCGAGAGCAGGTTCGCGGGCGGGCTCTCGGCATGCAAGTATACAGTCTGGATTAAACTTAGCAGGTGGTAGTCCTCGACGTTCTCTTAAAGGTATAAGGCAAAAAGCCATAAATAAACTCCTCACGTTTTGTATATTCAACACAGGGAGCCGTGAATCTATTTCGTTACCCAACAGCAATTCTGTGAAACGTCTCGCAGCACCGATTGCTGAGGACGATGATGCTATAGGTGGCTCTCGCAAGTTAGCCAAGGGTGAAGATTCGCCTCATGTAGCAATTAAATTGTCTAACGAGAACATTGCTTCTGTATAAATACATTCATTAACAAAACACATGGTACTCAGATTGAGTTTTGTTTACCTAACCACTTATTAAGAGCTAAAAGTAAAAAGTTGCTTAAAAAAATAGGCATTTCAAAAACACAAAAAGTTAAAGATGTCTCACAAAATTTCCTTTAAAGTTGATGCCTACTTAGCAACTATGCATTGAGTCAAATACTGCACACTAAAACCGCTGCCTTGTGAGATTCTTTTGCCTTGCTTTTAATGCAAATTATAATAATAAGCTTGACAGGAAAACTAGGATACACCTTAACCCGATTAAATTGTTTTACCGTGCTCCTTAAATGCAGTCAAACGTTAGAAAATGTAAATTAAATTTATATAGAGAGTAATAATAATAATAGTAATAATAATAATACCAATCATATGGTATTTAGAGGTTGTTTAAAAGATTTAAAAAATACTTGGAAATTTAAAATGAAATGAGCAAAATTTATTCAAATGTGTCTCCGAGTTTCCCGTTTCTATAACTTTTTACCTAGTGCTCATATTCAAAAATATCAGTTATCTAAAAGCTTTTTGCCCGGAGAGCCTATTTTTTCTCTGGAATTGCTCAAAACTTGTATCATTACTCAACATATTGACTTATGGTTGCCTTTCTTTATTCATTTTAATCCCCACAAGACTTAACCACTTTTTCTGCAGATACTCATGCAAATTGCAAAACACTCCTTTTCTGAGCAATTCAATTTTAAAAGTTTATACTACGTACAGTAAACTCAAGGTTAGATGGAAAAAAAAATTCAACCTAGAAATGGAAGATGGAATATATTTTAAATAAGAATATAAAGTTAGGCTTTGTAGGTATCATGAATTTCTTCATGGTATTCCACATAAATCATTTAGAGTATGGGAACTTTTCTATCTAAAACTTTGTAGGCATACAGACTGTAGAATCTAGTATCCATTTTTAATTAAGATATTCAGTTTTAGGTATTACTTGTACTTTATGACGCAATTTAAACATTTTGTGGGAGAACTAGATTAAAATGAAATTTGAGGTTTAGAAACAAAACAAACGGAGCTGTAACTGTAACTATAAAACTTCATTTGGTTTTCCAACCTTAACGTTTTAAGTATAAAATCAATCAATTCTATTTGCATAAAATTTAAAAGGGATATTTATGAAATATTATGCTATAAAATTTAAAATCATCTATGCGAATTAGCAAAGAATGTATAAATTGTGATTTGAAATGGAGTATATTTACACTTTTTACCACTTTTATAAGCTTGCAACTTTTACTGTATTCTCTTACAGTACTGAAAAAATCAACAGCTCTTACTTGGAAAAATGTTTGTAAATTTTGAAATTTGTTATAATATTTGGTTATACTTTTATCTTTCTCGAGAAAGCTGTTGCTTTCACTATTCGTTAGTCAGGTTTGTTTTAATTCTTAGATTTAGTTTGCAGGAAAGCTTTGTACATAACGGCATTAATAACATTCTCTGTTAAAGAGTTATGGGGATAATTGGATTGGGTAAGTACCGTATTCCGTATGCGATATATGAGAAAAGCATTATAAAACAATTAAAGTATGTTTCCACACAACTCTTTAATTCTTCTAACCTTTAACTTGTTTACCTATGGGACCAGACAGGAGAAAAAAAATATATGAAGTAATTTTTTACTGCAAGAGTTTTGATATAATGTTGATTGTGATGTCCTGAGTAACCTTCCTTGTTATTTGTTTACTCGAATTTCCAAACTTTTATTCTCATTTTACTATCTGTAAATGCATTTTTAATTGTTTGTTTCTTACTATTAAATTGAGTAACACACAATTGCTTGACACTTCGTATGCTTTCGTAATGTGCATTGTAATATCTTCTTCCATATTTCATTTACAATTAAAATCTTGCATTTGAATTAAATGTGCTTTTAATTCTTTTTAAATTATGGAATGATTCAACAATTGGCGATGGGAAATTTCAGAGTAACTATTTTTTGGCTTGCAACTGTTGGTGCTACCTGAAATCGTCACGGGTCGCTGCGCACCACTCAATGGCTCACGCTATTGCAGGTCCTCTGGCTTTAGGACCAGGCATTTGGCATGGAGAGTGAAGTTAGATGGAAAGGTACGAAAGGTACAATGGAGATGTATGCTATGGAAGTTAATAAGAGAGAAGTCAATTGACTGTCCTAGACAAACGGCTTTACACATCGAATATCAAGTTGGAGTCTGGTGTGGCCAGGCTTTTATCAACTCTTTGCAATAGCAAGGCTAAACATTATTTAATAGAGTAAACAAATGCAATGTGGTGCTTATCAGTTATGTTATCTCAATTCTCAAGTGAAATACAAATACACGATTCAGGTTTGGCAACATCAGGTTTCAGTTGATTTTTTAAAATTACTTCACAGCGGTTTATTTACTTTTTATAACTACTGTTAAAATATCACATTCCAACAATGTAAAGCACAATGTAAATCCAAAAAGAAAACCACAAAATTGACATATGACATGAAATTTGAATTTAGCATGCTTTACTTACAAGTTAGTGTGAAATAAATATTTTATCCCAAGAATTTAGCAGGGATTGATGAGTTTCTAAAGTTAGGGGAAAGGTGACATGAGAATGCTTTTATCAGGTCTGTACGGATCAATATTTTAATTTTGCTTCCAGCATTAATATAAAACATAACGTAGGACATTATCTGAACTGATTTTTTAAAAAAAAAACGAATTTAAAGACCAATTTTAAGTAAAGAAAACATGAGATAGGCATGAACTAGACTAGAGATTACAATTACAATCACTCTTGGTCTTAATATTAGGGCATTCAAAAAACATTTTTGTAAGTGTTTTTGTTTTAAGATTTTGTGGTGTTTTCAGGCTACTCTTTTTAGTGTAGATGTTCTTGTACGTGTTTACAATTAACTCTTGTGAAAGTTGGCCTCTTAAGTAGAGAGACTAGCTCTTGCCTCTTATGCCTTCCTCCATATACTGTAGTGCCGGCCTTTGGCCAGCGAGACGGTCACAACTTTATGTCTTTGAAAATAAATTAGAAAAGAAAGATATTGATGTGTGTGAGTTTTGCTTCAGTAGCCTCACAGTACATGTATCAAATCGCAACCCATCTTTTATCAAAACATTAAACAATACTTTAATACTGTATAACATATTTTTAGCAAGCATTGCAACTAAAATCAGCAATATTTCAGTGTTTGACAGCTTTACACATCAATTGCGTTATCTGTGAGACTATAATACACAATTGACACAATAGCAAGGCTAAAAATTATCTGATAGTACTGCAAACAAGCATGTGCTTATCAATTGTGTAATCTCAAGTGAAATACAGCAACATGAAGACAGGTGTTGAATCATACACATGCGCAGCTATCTGCAATTGGTTATAAAATAAGTCGAAACCCAATTCAAACCATCATTTCTCCTCACAAGATTCTTTGTAACTATTCGAGTGCTCGTTCTGTACTAGAAAATGAAGTGTGTTATCCTCTTAGCTTGTTTCGTTTGTGCTGGTGCGTTAATAATGTATTGTGCCATTACAATTTTATACATTCTAAAATGTATTTTTAATTTCAGCGTATGGTGATTTAATTTGTTTAATTGGTGGCAATTATGCCTGCAAAATCAATTGCATCGCCAGTGGTCTCCTTCATGGAGGCAAATGCCACGAGTCTGGTGACTGTAAATGCGTAACCGAAGAAGGAGGAGAGGAAACTCCAAAAGGTATGACTATTGGTCATAATTTGTTTTGATGACGTTGTTTATTATTGAACTATTTTTATAGCAAAAACTGAGCTCATTTGCCTTTTGGGCGGAGATTTGGCTTGTGAAATTAATTGTTTGACAAGCACGGGACATTTTCTTGGACACTGCACCGAGGGTAAGGATTGTGTTTGCAAAGGAAAGCCAACAGAACCCGGTAAGAAGTAATAACTAGCTTTGAAAACTTAATATTCATTTATTTATTTTTAATTTAAGAGGCCCGTTCTGATCTTGCCTGTGCATATGGAGACGATACGTGTCAGGCATTCTGCCAATTCACTGGTCACTTCAAAGGAAAATGCAACGAAAATAAAGAATGCAAATGTGAGAAATAAATATTGTAAATTCAGCTGTTGATTGAATGACAATAAAAAAAATTTCACTGTAACGAATTTTTAAAATTATTAATGTTTTATTAAAAATGAAGCAAATTTAGCTATGGTTGAGCGTTCAGTCATATACCATCTTTAATTAATAATTAAATAGATTAAATAGATAATGGTGTCTCACGGATATACCAGTACTACAATCGTATTAAATAGGCAAGTCCCAAAGACGCCTTTGTTGGTGTCGTACGTGCGAGTCAAACGTTCGTTCGTGCGGTTCTGATTTAAATGTGGCAAATCCACAGATAAATCGACTTTTTTATAATTACCTTGGTCGAATAGCACCGGTCCTCGGTCACTCCCTGTCTATGGGCAGCGGCTTGATCATTGAGGAAAATGGTGTTCAATTCTCGACGTGTTAGGTGTAGTTTTCTGTGTAAAAAAGTGTGTCCAGTTTTAGTTCTGCCAAAACTTATACACGGATTAAGAGATTAATCCGGACTCTCCTGATTGCTCTGGAGTGTTCACTTGACTAATTCACATTTGCATATCACCCCTTTTCTTGGAATGAGGACCAAGAAAGAGGAAAGAAAACTCCTAATGAGGGAATTAGGGAGGGGAATGTGCAAACTTGTTCACATTCCTAGATAACACAAATAGGGGTGTTACAAATAAATAATACAAAAATATCCAAATAATATTTCTGAATTCTTCTTGTGCCCTCTAGGGCCTAGGTTCTCAAACTGGGTGCCGCGGCACCCTGGGGTGCCACGAGCGTATGCCAGGGGTGCCGCGGCAATAATCAAGAAAAATAGATGCAGGAGCAAACTTGCTGGGTCAAGTGATTTGAGGGTAAAATTGACTAAACTTCCCATAAACATCAAGGAAATAATGAAAAATTCATGCAAACAGTTTCATTCATAGTATTAAAAATAACTGAGCATTAAATTTGCACTGTCTTTTCTTCTTTTTTAGCCTGACAAGGGTGCCGCAAAATTTTTTTAGCCCGAAAAGGGTGCCGCGAAATTTTTTTAGCCCGACAAGGGTGCCGCGGCGAAAAAAGTTTGAGAACCACTGCTCTAGGGTCACAACACTCTTTTCAAGAAAACTGATCACGTAAACACACCAGTTTTTTGAAAAAGGTGTACTTATCTAGAAAACTAAATTCCACCAGTATGAGAAAAATTTTGGGCGTTATGCGCATTACAAACTGCAATGTAAACACCCATTCATGCAGAAATGTGACGTACATACCTTAGTATTTCGCGTCTGCATTAAAAATGGCACCAAAGTAGAATCAATGATAAACGAAAATGATGTATTCCTGGGTACATTTTAATAGTTCTTGATTTTTGAAGAAGTTACATGAGCTAAATGTGGTTTGTTTAGGAGTCGAAATAGATCGGCAGCCATTTTGTTGTTCCTGATAACCAAACTGCATTATGGGAAATAATTCATTTTGTCACATATGACATCATCATCACCAGAATTTTATTTATCTGGAAAACTTGGTACATGTAAACGTTTGCAATGCGCAAAACGCCAAAAATTTACCTCAAACAAGTGGAATTGAGTTTTTTAGATAAGTACAGTATATCGTTTCCAGAAAACTGGTGAGTTTATATGATCAGTTTTCTAGAAAAGAGAAATTCGGATTTTTGCTTATCTAGAAACCTGTGTACTAGTACATGTAAACATGGTAATTGATGTTTTTACCTCGGAGGAACCCAATGGACTACTTTTTTGACATGCTACGTAATACGTCTTAGCTGAAATCTACCTTTATCTTTCGAGATCTGCCTTTTACCAAATTTCCTGTCAGGAACACGTCACTGTTTACATCCTGCCATAGTCCCACGTTTGCTATCCAGAATTCCAACAGAATTATAAACCAAAACTCTCTTTAACAACTATGCACTTGAATCACTTTTTCTTGATCTGATTTGAATGGAAGTTGGAAAATAATCAAAGTCAAACAGATTGAATTTACAAATTTAGATCTTACTAAATTAATTATCAAGAAAATGTGTGCACTGCACCCATCGACCCCTAGACACCAAATAAAGGCCAGAGTAAACCTGAAATGATGGTGTTTTGTTTCATTTACTTGAACTGTACGTTCACTAGCTGGAAAACCGCTTCCCAGGTTAGTTAGAAACCACACTCCAGGCACAGGTGTTTGTGTTTTTATATTGTGGTTTCTTTTGCCAAGTTTCCCGGTTACTTTTTAGTGTAGTTGTTTTATATTTGTGTTAACAATTGTATTTCAGTATAGTTGCGTTCATTTTCAATGTATTTGCACAAATCGACTCACCTAACCATCACAAAATCTTTCATAGATATGATTTTAACAATATTTTGCACAACTGAAATGAAAATTTCTTTTAAGTAAGCAAAAGAGTCATTTTCCATAATATATTCTATTTATTTGCATTAACAAAATTTAGTTTACAAAATTAATTGTCACAAAAATATCAGAAAAATTATTTTTTAAAAGCCAATGTGAGACCATCTCCAATAGTTAGCATTGATATGTCAATTCTGTCATCATCTTTCAACTTCTTATTCAACTTTTTTATGTCTGAAGCACCATGGTGAGTTGAATTCTCATCCAGAACGGTACCCAACCATAAAACCTGAAAGAAGTGTATATTAGTATTCAAAACTAAAAAAATAAAAGATTACCAAAAAGAACGAATGATAGTAAAGTACGAAAGTTACACTCAACTAAAATGCCACTCCCAATTTGTTGTCAGTGCCAGTCTGCCCTTGTTTCTCCTGGGCGAAACATCAAAACCCAAAAATGTGATTGTCTTGTATAATTTGTACTCACGTTATCAAGGGCAATTATGCCACCTTTCCGTAAAAGCTGTAATGATTTTTCATAATAAGTATCGTAGCCTTCTTTGTCCGCATCGATGAAAACAAAATCAAAACTTCCTGCTTCTCCATTTGTCAATAAATCGTCTGAATATAAATTTAAATAAATAAGAAATATTTAATTCGTTAAATGTAAAATACCATAAATATGCATCAAACTCAATTATACCCAAAGTTTTTTCTGCAGGTTGAATCCGAATATCTATTTTATGTTCAATTCCAGCCTGTTTTCATCAAAACTTTACAACTAAAATTCATTAAACCAGATTTCTATATTGATTTACTTACCTCTTTCCAGTATGGTTTTCCAATATCCATAAACTCTTCATTCACATCACAAGCAATAATTTGACCATCCTCAGGTAATGCCAAAGCAAACCCCAACGTGGTAAAACCAGTAAAAACACCTTGAAAACAAATTGCTCCAAAAATTATCAGTGTATAGCTAAGCGGTATTCTTTTTTACCTATTTCTATCATTCTTTTAGCATTTGTTGCACGAATTAAATTTTGTAATAATTGACCAACTTCAGGTGAACCCATCATTTTTCCAAGAGGATGTTTTATGGTTTCGTTTTTTAGTTTTTCTTGGACAGGTAAAAGCCGCAATGAGTGAGCGACAGTATAATTTATCAACGGGTCATCACATTTAAAACTCTTACAACAAGGCATTGTTTCCATTTCTTTTTGTAATGTTTATAATTATTCCTGTATAAAAACAAAAAAATCAAAAATCAATGAAATCGTTAATTAATAGCACCAGGAAAAATAGTGAGTCAATATTTTAAATCCATAATTTATTTACTTTCCTGATAGACCCGACTGTACAGATATCAGCCAGATGCTAGTGAACAGGACAGTCACCCACCAGAATGTGTCGCCCACCGGGAAGAATACCTCCTATACTGTGATCCTAATTGTTTTGATTCACTAAATCCAATGTGTTTGTACAAATTTGATGAAATCCAAAAGATTGTGGGTTTAATACGAAAATGGACTACAAATAATCCGCCAGAAACGCCACAATTCGGCAGCGATAAGGGACTAAAAGGTAAAGCATAGTCCATTCCTCGACCCGTTCACAAATTAAAATTTGTATTTTGTGAATACACATGTAAAAAATGTATGGATTTTTCAAAAATTTACCCATATTGAACAAAAATTTCTGGAAATTTTTAAGCAACTAAAACAGAGTGATTAAAAGTTTTACCTGTTGATTGAAGTAGTTCGAAGTATCTAGAATTGTCTTGGAACTAACAGTATCTCTATCTAAAGGGTACGACGCTAGTACAAGGTGCAAATGTTGGGCAGAGTTTTTATCAGTGATTGACGACTGTGCATGTTATACAACCTACTTGTAAACACCCAGTGGGTACACTCCTGGATAAAGTGGACTAGCAAGCCCGCTCTACTATCGGATGAACAGTTTTCAAGAAACTTTGATTGATCAAAATTTTTATGATTTTAAATAGTTATTCTGTTTTGTCAAAATGCCACCAAAGAAAAGAAAACTATTCAATCAGACCAGAATTGATTCTAAACATTTTTGAATATGCAACACTAAATAAATAACCTAATGATTCATTATTTAAATTAAAATATATTTTACTGGCACTTCTGTACATCTTGACATCCATACCAGCAATGAAAAATTAGTCTATAGTTACGTTAAACTATAGCTATTCAAAATAGTTCCATTAAAACAAATTTTAAGTATTTTGAATTTTTAATTCCTATTACATGCGTTTTCGAATCCCGAGCGAAGCCAGGTTATTCTGCTAGTTTAAATATAAATTCAAGTGTGCACAAGATTTCTCCCCTCCTCTCCAAGTGCCACATGGCAGCGGCAATATCTCGCACCTTTCACATCTAGGGGCCATGCCCTGGCTGCAACGATTCTTCAGATTCTGTGCAACAGTGCATAGAATCGTTAAAGTTAAACAATTATTGAGTTGTGCGCAGATGTCCTGCACATATTTCGGGCCTGGGCCAACTCAATTTCCACACTTTTGATTCAACCTCCTTACCGAAAACACTAACTTGTTCACTTTGCAAAGTATTGAACTGGTGTTTCTAGGAGAATTCAATAGTCCTTGCTGCTCTTGCTCATTTAGCGAGATCAGCCATCACTCTTAATAACTCACAAGTCAGTTATTGAAAGTCCCGTGAATACTAATTAGTATTCTCAAGTCAAGTTTCGGCTTGAAGTGAGAGTTTTACTCCCGCCATTCCAGGACCACCGTGGAGCCATTCCGGAGTCCAGCGAAACGATTGTGAAGACTGTGAGTTTCTTTGTTGGCGTGTGTATTTTCTATTTCATTATTCCATTCCATTTTCATTATTATTAAATATGTTTATTCCACGTTAATAAACGTTTGTGTGTCGTTTTGACATTGAAAATAACCCGTGTAATTATTTATAAAAATCCTACACAATTAACTAGGCCATAGAATATAAGACTCTTTGTGGTATTTCGAAGGCATTGGAAACCCGGATCGCTGCAAAACGGCCTCCTCGCCTATGTTTCTGTGCCCTTCACTTGGATGTGAATACGATGTCAATTAGCTAGCATTATCATCACAATCTTTCATAGATATTATTTTAACAATATTTTGCACAAGTAAAATGAAAATTTCTTTTAGTAAGCAAAAGAGTCATTTCCAATATATTATATTTTATTTATTTGCATTAACAAAATTTAGTTTACATAATTAAATGTGGCAAAATATCAGAAAAATTATTTTTTAAAAGCCAATGTGAGACCATCTCCAATAGTTAACATTGATATGTTAATTCTGTCATCATCTTTTAACTTTTTATTTAACTTTATTACTTCTGAAGTACCGTGGCGAGTTGAATTCTCATCCAGAACGGAACCGAACCATAAAACCTGAAAGAAGTGTATATTCGTATTCAAAACTAAAAAATAAATCAAAGATAACCCAGAAAAACGAATGATAGTAAACTACGAAAATTACACATAACTAAAATGCCCTTCCCAATTTGCTGTCAGTGCCAGTCTCCTGGACAAAACATCAAAACCCAAAAATATGATTATCTTGTATAATTTGTACTAACATTATCAATGGCAATTATGCCCCCTTTCCGTAAAAGCTGTAATGATTTTTCATAATACATATCGTAGCCTTCTTTGTCCGCATCGATGAAAACAAAATCAAAACTTCCTGCTTCTCCATTTGTCAATAAATCGTCTGAATATAAATTTAAATAAATAAGAAATATTTAATTCGTTAAATGTAAAATACCATAAATATGCATCAAACTCAATTATACCCAAAGTTTTTTCTGCAGGTTGAATCCGAATATCTATTTTATGTTCAATTCCAGCCTGTTTTCATCAAAACTTTACAACTAAAATTCATTAAACCAGATTTCTATATTGATTTACTTACCTCTTTCCAGTACGGTTTTCCAATATCCATATACTCTTCACTCACATCACAAGCAATGATTTGACCATCCTCAGGTAATGCCAAAGCAAACCCCAACGTGGTAAAACCAGTAAAAACACCTTAAAAACAAATTTATTCTAAAGAATCAATGTATATCTATAGAGGTATTATTTTTTACCTATTTCTATAACTCTTTTAGCATTTGTTGCACGAATTAAATTTTGTAATAATTGACAAGTTTCAGGTGTACCCATCATTATTGCAAAAAGAAGTTTTGAGGTTTCGTTTTTTAGTTTTTCTTGCACAGGTAAAAGCCGCAATGAGTGAGCGACTGTATAAGCTGTCAACGGGTCATCACAATGAATACTCTTCCAATCATTCGCCCAATCAGCCATTATTCTTATTTCTTTTTGTAATGGCTATAATTATTCCTTTATAAAAACAAAATATTCAAAAATTAATGAAACTGTTAATTAATAGCACCAGGAAAAATAGTGAGCCAATATTTTAAACCCATAATTTATTTACTTTCCTGATAGACCCGACTGCACAGATATCAGCTTGATGCTAGTGAACAGGACAGTCATCCACCAGTATGTGTGTCGCCCACCGGGAACAATACCCCCTATTTTGCGACCCTAATTGTTTTGATTCACTAAATCCAATGAGTTCGTACAAATTTGATGAAATCCAAAGGATTGTGGGTTTAATAAGAAAATGGACTACAAATAATCCGCCAGAAACGCCACAATTCGGCAGCGATAAGGGACTAAAAGGTAAAGCATAGTCCATTCCTCGACCCATTCAAAAATAAAAATTAGTATTTTGTGAATATACGGGTAAAAAAAGTATGGATTTTTCAAAAATTTACCCATATTGAACAAAAATTTTTGGAAATTATTGAACGACTAAAATAGATTAATTAAAAGTCTTACCTGTTGATTGAAGTAGTTTGAAGTATCTAGAATTGACCTTGAACGCTAGTACGTAGTGGAAGCGATACTGCAACGAAAGGGTTGGGCAGAGTTCTTATCAGCGATTGACGACTGTGTACTTTGTACATGTACAATATAAACACCCAGTGGGTACATTCCTGAATAATAAAAAAAAATCATTTCTTCATTTTAAGCCCCTTGTTTATAAAACAAATGGTTTTAAAAAATGGCATATAAATATTAATTATTTTGTAATGTATATTTTAATTGTGTGTAATCTGTTTGTCTATCTCCTCTACCTCCGAAACCGGTGTACTTTAGTGATAGGAGATTATTCGTAACCTGGATTCCCCAACGACCAGGAATATTTGAGATTTTACCGTATACCAAATGTTGATGATAATTTCTGCAAATAAACTAATTCTGAGGAGTAAAACAAATTCGAATTTTGGAAAATAACGCAATTAGATTATAATTGGGTTTTCCAACTATTGAACAAAAAGACGGCTTTTAGGTTTTCAAAAATAATTTTCTCTTATGCCCGACCAGGATTTAACCGTCAGTTACTAAAGTTACTCTCCGTTTTGTGGGGGCGCCGTGGCCACGGAGGAATATACATATTTCTCCACAGCCATGACGAATATCCTTTTCTATTTTAGTAGAAATGCACCATCATCACCACACCACACCACACCATGTCATACCACAACCATGAGGGTTTGAGATACGCTTAAATTCATTGGCGCAGCTCGATAGTGGCAAGGCCGGCTAGTTGTCGTCCGTGGTGCAAAAAACAAGTTCGAAGTATAGTATTTGCATATTATCGTGATTTTGTACAATTTTTTCCAATTTTGTTGTTGTTATTTTTGAGTAAATACTGCTGAAAAATATGTCCTGAGATTGTAAACTTCCAGGATCACGCCGTGAGTTAAGAGGCGCCTTTGTTCAAAGTTGTATTACAGCGCCCCATACTGCATAAAAAGGTACTATTGTCTGAAAATGGCGCTTTCCTATTCAAGCGCCTTTGTGCGGAGCACAACCTGTACACCCGCACGGCGTGATCCTATTAACTTCAAATCTCCAGTGTTCGTCGACAAACGGCCTCCTCGACAGTTATGCCCGTACATTTCCGTGCACTTCACTCGGATGTGGATACGATGTCAATTGGCTGTCAGCCAGCTGGCATTATCTATTTTGTTTGTTTTTTGTTTTTGCCCCAATTCGCAACCACACATTATTTTTAAATTCTTAGTACTGTGATGGGAAAATGACATTCAATTCAATTTATCTTCTTCAAACACCTGCCGTTTTCACACATCTGAAATAGTATATATACGTAAACGGTATAGACTACATCCACAACTGATAGAGCGTAAACTTTGAGTAATAACGTTTTATAAATCTCAAATCTAAAAATGAAGTGTGTTATAATTCTTGCATTCTTAGCCTGTATGAGTAAGTTACTCCTTTTGAATGTTTCTTTTCCCACAATTGGCAATAATCACCACTTTTTTTGGTTTTGAAGCCCATGCGGATTTTTTGTGTTTGCGTGGCGGGAATGAAGTTTGTAGAGACAATTGCCATGCCAGTGGGAGTACTTTTGGCGGATTTTGTGACGAAAATGGTGACTGCAAATGCAACACAGAATCTAAATCACGTAATTATTAAGAATATTTTCTTCTCTCGATACGGTACTTACTTATTTTCTTTACTCGTCGTTTTGTAGAAGCTCGAAGTGATAATTCATGCGAGAAAGGCGGAGATGCAACGTGTTCTGCTTCCTGTCAGCAGAGTGGACATTTCAATGGTTACTGTGACCGTAAAAATAATTGTGTCTGTTATTAATGTAAATATAAAATTTTAATTCAAATAATATTTTTTTTGGTTAAATTTCAAATTATGATAATAAGAAAATCAGTCAACAAATATAAACAAACATACGTTAAATAAATATACATGCTATTTTTATTGACTTTTGCTTACTGTAAGTTTTTGAATTTTTAATGTGTTTGAAAAAAAAATCACAACGTATTCATTATCATTGGACAATTTTTGACAAAAAACCAAAGTACATAGTCGCTGAAGATGGTAGCGTTTAAAATTAGTTCGTTTTTGATCACCATTTTGACGGCGGAATGTTGTCCCAAATATGGTCTACTCTGTTACCAGCTCTCAATTCAAAATTCGGCCAAATCCTTGGGAAAAGAGAACACTTGTTTTTCTTGGGGCCATCTGCCGGCAAATCGGGAGTTTTCGGACATTTTGGTTTTGGTTTTGGTTTTGGTTTTCCAGATTTAAATTTGCCTTTCCGTTTGGCTTTACTTGTGGAAGCGCCTTTGCGTTTGTTTTTTTTTGGCGGGCCTCGTGCTTTTGGTTTAGGTCTAATTCTAATTCTAGTCGCTTTTTTTTTGGTTTTTGGTTTTTTTAATCCGCCTTTCTTGGGCCTCGCCCGCGATTTCGTTTTATGAAGTTCAATTTTTTTTTTAGGTTTGGTTAGTGGACCCTTTTTGCCTTTTTTATGCGCTGCTGTACTCTTGAGTGTCGATTTTTTACCAGCCGCTGTTTCTTTGGTCATGCATTGGCCAGGTTTACGCTTAACTCGACCACTGGATTTTTCAGAAATGTAATACTTGCCATCACAGTAACGCCGTCGTAAGCAACCGATGCATATCCCTCTTTTGAGCGAGTCTTTCACGATCTGCATAAGTTTGTCTTCGTCATCGGGCATTCTGTGATGTTTTCTCATATAACAATGTATCTCCACAGGCGTCGCACCTTCACCATCGTTTATATGTCGAATCGCTTGAAGCACTAACTTAAACACTTTTTGCGGATCGTCCAAATTCACACAACGACAATTTTCGGGCGTTGCACATCCGGCTCCATTTTTCGCATTTCCTGATCCAGTGTTATTATTGCCTTTTTGGCAGCATCCAACACCGCGTCCTGCCCCGTGTCCACTACCGCGTCCTGCTCCGTGTCCTCCACCGCCCATTCCAAACGAAGTGTAAGTGCCAACACGGGCACGTTTACTGTTTTCGCCATCGTTGCTGGGATCAAAACTGCCACCTCTAAAGCTTCCCACACTATGACCGCCGAAACGATGCTGACTGCTGCTTCTTGTGCTGCCTATATGTCCACCGTGATTAGGATATCTCGGTCCACTAGCGGAGCGAAGCCGCCGACCGCCGGTGTATCCTCCGCCCCTACCACTGCACCCATCGTCAGTGGAAGTGGGCAAACTCATCTTCAGCGACTAAGCCGCATTAAAGTTTGCGGCCTTAAATTTAGTTTGCAAACTCGGAGAAAAAAAGAGTGGGTTTTTAAACCCCTGCTTAAGGGATTTCAGAACAAAATTTACAACAAACCAGTAACTATGACATTTTCTTTATTATTCTCGTGCGACAATTAAAGAAAAGGTTTTTTTTGCATTCGTGCTCGCGATTAGGACGCGCCTTTCGTTTATTGTCTGCAGAACAGTCATCCGCCATTAAAAGAATCGTATTTACGTGACCGTTGTCACTTATTTTGGTACATGCGTCGCCGCTGAAAAAAATGGGTGGCCGGGCAAATTTGGTGGCCGGTATCGATCGACAAAGACAAACAGGATTCAAAATGGAAAAAATGTTTCGACTAGTGATGAAGGCCATTCAACTTTTTGGACCAGGTGGAGGTGCAACAGCCAGCCAGATTGCTAACTACATTCAAAGTGCCCATCGCGTTCCGTTGACATCCAAGGATCTAAAGGAAGGTGTGAAAGACTCTCTTAAGAAAGGCATTGCCGGTGGTGTTTTGAGACGTCGAAATGTAGACGGAAAATACTACGTGTGCCCTCGAACTGCGTCTATCAATCCAAACAGACTGCCAATTACTAAGATTCTTCGACGAGTAGTGCCTGCTGCGCCGCCATCGTTCCGACAGCAACGACATGTCTTTCCACCTGATTTTCCAGTTCGGCAGCCACGAATGCGCAACCAAATTCCTGAAATGCCTAAACCGCCGAGACTACCCAAAGAAGTGAAAACTAGTCGGAAAGTAAAGGAAAAATTACCCCTCTCGCCTCTGATGAAAGCATCCATTGGTCATACTCCTTTACCAGACCGAAAAAAGAAACACGGGCTAATTCCACTGCAGCAAAATCCAAAACTCCTTAATAACAGAAAGGAGCGAAAAGAAAAAAAGATCCCTAGGTCGCCGCTTAAGAGGCGAGAGACGGGGCTTTTACGAAGACAGCCTATTCGTAGTCCTCGAAGAGGTGATGTCCACCCCAAAGAAACTCCAGATGCAAATGGGCGAGAGAGCAAAAATAAAAGCCGTGGTCGACCAAAACGACTATCACTGACACGAAAAACGAATCCTGCAAATCCAACCAGCAGACCTACCGCCGGTGCTACAGCAAAGTCTCCAACTAAATCGGAAAAGTCGAAGAAACCGGACGCACCGACTGTGCCTACTCCTGAGTCTACCAGCCAAGCATCAAATGAAAAACCAAAACCCAAAAACTAAACATTGTTGGGCAATGTCTGTTAAGATTACTTACGGCGACGTGTGATTTCAACATCTCAAAATTGTTATCAAAGTGTAAAGAGAACCAAAAAAAGCCTATTATGTTTTCTTTTTTTTATATTTTTTAATATTGTTTGTTTTCGGATTTTTTTTTCTTTGTTTTAAATTGTACTTAAGTCTTATAATGGCAATTCTCATTATCTTTAGAAGTTATTGGCAATTAAGTTTTTAAACGTAAAATTTTTAAGCAAAAATGTTGTCAAAAAAAAGAAAAACAAGAAACATTGAGATGTATATAAAAAGATTGATTTAAAATTAAAAAGTGCCATTGCACATATTGCATTTCATATTTTTTTCTTTCAACAATGATCAAAATTCAATTGTTCGATCAATTGTTCAATTGATAAAATTCAATATATTTTTAAGTGTTGGTTAATAATGCAATGCGCTAACACTGCACGTGAAACTATGGCAACAAAATAACGGCACGTTAGAAGAAAAGCGTGAAATTATGGTGAGTCGCTGAAGATGACAGTAGTTGTACGGGTGTCATTAAATCCCTCAAGGAACGGTCATCGCAGTTTCCTACCAACTTCACACGTGATCGATTTGTTCAGATTTGCCCTCGGCGCTGCTCTGCATTTGGACCAAAGAAATTTGGTCATCAATCCAGATATCGTTCTTCGATTCATCAAAAAACACCACCGCCTGCCTTCGACTTTGAGCGAAGGATATCAAAGATCTGTGGTGAAAAACGCGATTAAAGTATTTAACGTCGTAAGAAATCTTTCGTGCCGAATAGACGTGATGGAGGAAACGCGAACGAGTATTTCCACTGCACCGAGTCCAAGACGTGATCGACGGGGACCTGGAATCAATTCGTTGAGCCAGGGAACGACCACTAATCAGGAAGGAAGTTCATCACATCCTTGGGAAAAAAAAGATGGCAAGAATTGGAAGCCCAAGTGTCCGAGAAAAAAGATAATGACATTGAGACAATGCACGAAAAAGCGCGGGCCGCAGACCAGTAGACCACTACAGATTTAAAATATCAAAAACAAATTTCAAAGTTGATAATCCACGAATGAAAACGTCCATTCTTCGTCTCTTCAGCGACTTTTTAGTTATAATTCAACTAAATTTATCAGAATCTCGATATGCTTTGTGTAATAATCTATATTTCATTTGACAGTGATAGTTCAAAATATTTGTGAATAAAACGTTAATGCGAGCAAATTTCAAATTAAATTGTTCTCATTCAGAAACTTGATGTTTTGTAGTATTGAATTTAATTTTTATTTTTAACAACTAGTGGTCACGCTTCCTTTTTGCAGCAAAACCAAACTTGGATCCATTAATTTCACAGAAGCATCACTTGAATCCAACTGGAAAAAAGAACCTTTTTAGAATGCTTAATGGCAAAATCTACAGAAATGACTTGATAAACTGTTTTATAAATATTTATATTTTACTATTTTTTTCCACATTTCTCAGGGTTACATGGTATGTTCATGGCTACACATCGTTGAACAAATGTTTCTCAAATTGTTACAATTTTTAACTTTAAACATTTACAATTTTTATAGCTGGTCAGTCGCAGTTTCACTTTTCAAATTTATGTGGCGGTCATCATTTTTTGTTCTTTAACTAATGTCCATAGCTTCGATGTCATTCAGATTTATGTTCCTATGTTGCGAAAAATAATTTCCAAATGAAAACACACCAGGCTGTAGCCTTAGACACGGTGGTGGTGATGGTGATAGTCCTCGTGACTCTCGCGATGATGATCTTTGTGCGGCGCATTTCGGCTTTGGCGCGGGGCATTTCGGCTTTGGCGGGGGGCATTTCGGCTTTGGCGGGGGGCATTTCGGCTTTGGCGGGGGGCATTTCGGCTTTGGCGCGGGGCATTTCGGCTTTGGCGGGGGGCATTTCGGCTTTGGCGCGGGGCATTTCGGCTTTGGCTTTGGACATGCTGGCTTTTTCGGCTTTGCTGCAGGGCACTTTGGCTTTGGCTTTGGACATGCCGGCTTTTTCGGCTTTGCTGCAGGGCACTTTGGCTTTGGCTTTGGACATGCCGGCTTTTTCGGCTTTGGCTTTGGACATGCCGGCTTTTTCGGCTTTGCCTTTGGACATGCCGGCTTTTTCGGCTTTGCCTTTGGACATGCCGCTGGACATGCTGACTTTTCCGGCTTTGCCGCTGGACATGCCGGCTTTGGCTTTGGACATGCCGGCTTTTTCGGCTTTGGTTTTGGACATGCCGGCTTGGGCTTGGGACATTTTGGTTTAGGTTTGGGACACTTCGGTTTAGGTTTAGGACACTTCGGTTTAGGTTTAGGACACTTCGGTTTAGGTTTAGGGCACTTCGGTTTAGGTTTAGGGCACTTCGGTTTAGGTTTAGGGCACTTCGGTTTCTTTTTCTTTGGTTTGCAGCCTCCTCCATTCTTCGGTTTTCTACACGGAGCCGGTGGTTTCGTTGGACATACAACTCTCTTACATCGCCCACTAGATATATTAGACATGTAATATCTCCCAGTGCAGTAGTTCCGTCGTAAAAATCCAAGACAAATTCCTTTTTTCAATGTGTCTTTTACAATAGCCATCACTTGGTCTTCTTCCATTGGCATTTTGTGAAATTTTTTTATGTAGCACAATACTTCCGTTGGTGTACCTCCCAATCCACAATTCAAATGCCGTAAGGCTTGTAATGTTAACTTTCTCATTTTGTCTGGATCGCATAGATTTTTACATCTGCACGCTTCTGCGCCTTCACCAGGCATGATTTAATTTGTTCTGTTTTTTTTTTCTTTTTAAAAAAGACTAAGATCAAACGGTAATGACCACTCACTCTATGAAATGCCCCGACTCTTCTTTAAAATTTTACATGAACATCCATTAACCATGTTTTTTTAAAATTTTAACTTGATTAAGTTCTTTCTCACAAGGTGAATTGGAACAATTTTACGTCACAATCAATAGTAATGAGTGCATTTTAATAAAATTGCTCACGTGTTAACAATATGATAGATTAACACTTTATGTGCATTCAAACTCAAACTCATTTAAAATAAATTTTTATTACGCCTCACAATTTCTCCCGAAATTAAATCAAAGTAAATTAAATGGAAAATTAAAAACGGATGTTTTCATAAGTTGTATATACCGGTATGGAGAAGATCAACCATTCCATGACGTAATTTGCTTTTGCGGTTAAAGAGTTGGTTTCATTAAATTCCCATACATAAAATAGTTTATTCAGAATCAAGTCAAGTCAACATACATTACACCAATTTTAAACGGATAGTTTTTTTTTAAAGATTAAAATCTATTCAAAAATTTTTCTTAAATTTCTGTGGTTAAGCAATCGCTGACTTAGAAATCTCTAACTTGGCAGAAGAGCGGAGCAGGTTTTGCGTATTTTATGATAAAAGGAATTAGCACAGTTAATTTTTTGTTAATACATTGTCTTTTTTTTTCTTTTTAATTTTGCAATCCATGGCAGTTCTAATATGATGGGCTGCAAAATTACACTTGTGTTTGGATTCTGATGGTTCTCGCATTTTGTCATGCTTTTTATAATTGTTTGACCTTTCCTTTTGTGTTTGAGTGCTTCTGTTTTTGGCATGTTTAACTGGTGTTTGAACAGGTCTACAACTCGTACTGCGAGAAATTGAGGTGGGGAGTTTAAAATCGTCGGATGAAAATTGATTCATTTTTCCATTTGGAGTTTGCAAGACATTTTTCTGTCTTTGGGTTCTTGATTGATTGATTGATGATGGTGGTCTTGATATAGCAGTGATGTCTGTTCCTATTTAAACCATTAAAATAATAAATGCATTAAATATTACATTGCAAATTGCAAATTGCAGTGAAGCGTGTTTTTTACGTTTGCCTTTATCTTCGAGGAGTCTATATCGTCCGTTGTGATTACATCTTAACATCCCCAATTTAGTGCCCCTTTTCAATGCCACTCTCACCACAGCAAAAAGGATATTGTCCTCCAACGACACTTTGTGATATTGCCTTAAGTATTGGCAAACCGCCGTAACCGTTAGTCCTTGGCTAGCAGTTTCAGTTTGAAGTGATTTTAGTATCATCTTCCATAATATCTTCGGGTTGAATTTATTTCTTTTGCTGCTAACTGTAGAATTAAGTTCCTCTAAGCTATCGTGCTTGCTGGTCAGCGACTGCATTCTGCATTAACCAAACCAAAATGTATACCAGAAGTAAGAAAAATAAATAAATAAAACTGACCACCCAACAATACGAATTCGCATTCAATGAATAGCACGTCATTGTTTTCTTAGTATATTGCCATTGTATGAGTGCACGCAGCATAAATAATCGAACATTTAAGACGTTTTTCTTGATTTTTATTACAGCAAATAATTTTTCTATTTTTATTGATGACCTTAGATTTTGTTTCTAGACAACCACGAACGAAGCGACAGAAAATAGTATCACCTTAACCCATTTTGCATGAAATAATTTTATTCTTTGTTTGCACAAAATCGCTATAAAATATGGTCATGCGTTCTGATAGTTATTTCCCTTTTTTTTGCCCTTGTCCTCTTTTGGCTCGATATTTAAGAGCTGCTCGGGCTTTAGCTACCATTTTTGACTGTGCTTTTTTCGGTGCGTTTTTGGCTCCGGTTTTGACTGCGCCTTTGGCTGCGACTTTGGCTGCGCCTTTGGCTGCGCCTTTGGCTGCGACTTTGGCTGCGACTTTGGCTGCGCCTTTGGCTGCGACTTTGGCTGCGCCTTTGGCTGCGCCTTTGGCTGCGCCTTTGGCTGCGCCTTTGGCTGCGACTTTGGCTGCGCCTTTGGCTGCGACTTTGACTGCGCCTTTGGCTGCGCTTTTGCCAGTTCCTCCTTTTGCTTTCTGTTTCGTCTTATAATTGCGCGGTTGAAAATAACTCGGCCTATTGATAAATTTTTGCGGCCTCCGGCTCCTTTCAAGTTGGCAGTAACGATCAATCAAAGCTTGTATCTCTCGATATTTGTCCTTGACTTGCCCAACTTTCTTTTTCTTGGTTGTCTTCAAATTTGAGGTATCCCTTTTTTTCGGCAACTTTTTCAACTTTTTCAACTTTTTCAACTTTTGCCCTGTACACTGTTGTTTCAATTGCATTATTTGAAGTTTCTCGGCAGTTGGCCCAGAATGCCGACAATTATAATTTTGCCTAAAGGGGCGCACTAAAAAATACAAACTTTCGTTTAACAATACAATAAAATTTTTATTTTATTTCATTACCTTCACGTCTGCTTATTCGATTGGAGAGGGAACCATGAGGAAACGGTATCGAATTTTGCTTCATCGTCCTAACAGAACAACCCAGAGGACGTGTTGCTTTACTCGACTTATACAAATCCGTTTGAGTTTGCTTTACATTGTACAATTTTGGACTTCTGCAGTGACACCGTTTAAAGTTTGGACTTCTCATATTTTTCATATATTCGGATTTGTTGATTTTTTCAGTTCGACACTTTATCTTTCTATCAACCGGGTTGCATATGCCATGAGCCGCCTTATGGCTGTAACCAATAATCTTTTCAGGCTCTCCATCAAAAAGTGATTCAGGTGAGGCACACATTTTCACACTAAACGGTGACCGGTTCCTCTTCGTAAAGCCATCAAAGAAATTTCCGTCAGAATTCGTGACGGGCAAGGGGTGACTGTTTCGGATATAGGGAGGATAGTATCTATCCTTTTGAGAAGAAACGAAGTAATATTTTCCATTTTGCTCATTCCTTTGCAAAAAATTATGGCAAATTTTCTTTTTTAAACACACTTTTACTGTATGCACCAATGCATCTTCGTTTACAGACAGTTTGTGGAACTTTTTTAGGCAAACGGCAATTTCCCTTGGTGTCCAACCTTTTTTATTATTCGCATTTCGGATGACAGAGAATATTAATTTTCTCAGTTTTTCACTGCGAGAGTCTTTATCAGAACAAACCGTTGATGGGCTATCACAATTCATTCTCAGCGCCCATTTAATTCACTTCAAATTTGTATAATCATAATCATCTTACCTAATTTGTATTTGCAATTTTAGAACTTAAATAGTAAACAATACCGTATCTGTCATTTTGTATCACATGAATCATTTGTTTATTACAATCGTACACTCAACAATTTAAACAGAGTCCAAAATTGATGGCAAAACTTTGCTGTTGCAAGAGCCAAATCCAATTCGAAAACCATCCCCTTGGCAATAGCCTTTGGTACAATTCGGATACTTTTAATTTGACTAACTTCATTAATTTGTTCGTATAATTACCAGTCATAATAACTTCATCTCCATCTTCAATAAAGACACGTGTAGAATCATTACCAATGTTTAAAGGTTTAGTCCCTTTCCAGGACAATTCCAACATGCTTCCAAACGACTCTGGTGTCTGAATGCAAGAAGTAAGTAAGTTTAATTATTAAATTTTAATTCTCAATTTTGATGTACAAGCACGAGTTACCTCGCCACTAATAGTTCCAGACGCTAAAAGATCTCCTGGATTTAAATTACAACCTGTTATTGTATGTTGTGCCAGTTGTTGTTTTATAGTCCAATACATATTCTATCAATTGAATATTAGTGCTTGTAAAAATTGTATGTTTATCAATCGTAATGAGTGCGACTGAATTCAGTTTCTATAATTAACCCTAAATATATATAGTGGTAACCTAAGCCAGAGTCATTTTACTGAGTAAGAGAAGAGGTAAATCTAAGGATACCCTATGCAACATAACCAGCTTAGATCCGAGTGTGGCACAGCAGTCGCCAGAAAATTTGCACTTTCCCCAATGGCACAAATTACGTAAGAAATAGCTTATAGTCTACGCCTACGGTAACTGTAATATTTCAAACATACTGTACCTTAAAGTTTGTTTTGCATATTGTAATTGGTTCATTGATTCCAGGAGCTAATTATAATTTTTTTACACAGAATTAAAATGTATATTAAATATAAAATTTGTCTTAAATACGCTTTAGTCCAACTTCTAACTTAATGTCAAATGAGTAAGAATCATTGTGCTGCAAATATGGAAATGGCTGTGGGTCCTGATAAAAAGTAGGTATCTTATTCTTTTCTTTTTTTTATTTATTAATTTATAGCATTAAGTTACCTGAGAAAAATTATTGGTTTTAAATGGTTCTAATGCTTCCATTGTGACAACCCATGGTGATATTACAGTTCCTAGATTTTTCGACGTAAAGGGACCAAGCGGGACATATTCCCATTTTTGGATATCTCTAGCTATTAAAAACGAATATGCAATATTAGATATCTGTAAAAGAGAGAATAAAATTCTATTTATTAGAGACCACTCCAGTCGTTCATAAGAACCAGCCCAAAAATGTAATCTTCAGCTTGAGAGGCAGGTATAGGTTGACCCAAAGTTGTTGCAGGTCCAATAAAAAATGCCATTTCTAATTCAAAATCTAGTTGCTTACACGTGCCGAATACTGGAGGTTGAGCTAATTTTTTTTTAAAATAATTTTATTTACATTAACAATGTGATCGAAAAAAGTATACAGACTATCATTTGGTCGAGATTGTCCTAAAGGTCTTCTAATTGGAGTCTCGGATATGACAACCGAAGAGGCTCTGCCATGATAACCCACAGGCAAATATTTCCTATTTTAAGTAGGTTTTACGTCTAAGTGTTTTGTAATAAATATGGTAATTGGTATTTAATAATTACCAATTGGGCATTAAGGCATTCTCTTTTCCTCGGAACATAGTACCAACATTAGTGGCATGATGAATTGATGAATAAAAATCAGTGTAATCTCCTGTATGTATGGAGGATACAAAAAGCTAACATTTTATACATTTTATGCATTTTATTTTTTATGTATATTTTTTAACCAATTTTTGCAGGCAAATGCATCGTTGCGTCAGACTGGTAGACAAATGCACTAGAATTAAAATCCTATTATTTTTCCATTACTAAGCTGAAAAACAGGAGATAATACTTGGCTCGGAGTTCAGGGTCGTCACGAATTCTTGCGTCATCACCAGATAGCAATTGCTGCAATAAATGTCTGACTTCCTTCCAAGCCGGACGACCGAGTGCCATGAATGAATTAAGCGAGCTCTGGCAAAATTATTGTTTTATTATTTTTTTGCCTTTTTCTTTTTATTTATTTTTTATTTGTATTTTTAAAATGAAATTACCTCATTAAAAACATGTTGTTGATTTCCCATGTGTGGTCCATCAAACAAATGCCTTATCGCACTCAAAACTAATATGTAATCTCCTATCGCCACTCCGATTCGAGGAAATGGCTTCACAGATTATTTATCATTGATGTGGCAACGCGCACAGTACAGTACAAATAAACTTACCACTTCTTGCGTAGAAAAAACGCCGTATGGCAAATTTTCAATGGGAAAATCGCTGTGTGGACTGATATTTAAAAATGACATTTTCGAAAAATGTTCCAACTTTTTCTCTGTGTTGATGCTCTGACCATCTGACGACGACTGAACGAGGTCAACGTTCAAAGCAGTTTAATTTGATTGATTTTAATCTATAACTCGCCATAAGTGAAAATTTCCATTTAATAGTGACAAACTCGACTATTTTATATTCAGTTTTTTATTTTTTTATTTTATTATTTTTATTATTTTTATTTTTTTATTTTTATGTTTTTTAAAAATTGTATAAGTACATTATTATGTTATTAAAAAACATGCTGCTCTTTTTTTAAATTATTATTTATTTTGATTTTTAAATTTATTTTTATCCTTGTCTCAGTGTTGAAAGTCTATTTAACTCGTATTCAATTTTTCATCGTTTTTCGTTGTTCTGTGGTTGAAATTCCAAATTCGAGAACATTGTAAGCAGTAGCCAATTTCTCACTGCGACTGTCATTTCACGAGAGTTCTTTAAGTAGACCTTTGGACTTTGGACCATTTAATCTTCATCAGCAGAAGTTTTGAACACACTGAATTCCGATGTCAAATACAGAATTGTGTAACCGTCTGCTTGAAATTCAGTCTCAATATTTTATCACGCATGATATATACACATTCAGTTACAATTACACCGGATTAATCGAGGCTTGCTGGACAAGAGAATTGGGTTCACGCTTATGCAATAGGACAACAGTCGACTTTTTGGTCCTTTTTTGGTTTTTTGTTTGTTTCGAGGTTTGGCAGCTCGGGCCTTGACGGTACTGGTGTTTTGACCCGTACCTTTGTGGTGTTCTTTTTTGGTTTTTTGTTTGTTTCGAGGTTTGGCAGCTGGGGCCTTGACGGTATTGGTGTTTTGACCCGTACCTTTGTGGTTTTCTTTTTCTTGCTTTTTTGATCTTGTTTTTTGATCTTGCGTTTTTGATCTTGTTTTTTTATCTTGCTTTTTTGATCTTGTTTTTTTATCTTGCTTTTTGGATAATTTGGTTTTTTCTTTTTCTGTAATAAGCTTTGGAATTTTTCATCCAAATTTCGTCGTTTTGGTTCCCGTTTATGAAATTCAGACGACTTAGAAGTACCCGGATTACATTTTTTGATGCAAATGGATTTACGTGGAGAACGTGCAGAAACAAATGTTGGAGTTGGCTTCATCGTACCAACCGAACAGAATCGAGGACTTGTTGATTTATTATGTTTACCCAATTCAGTTTGAGTTTCCTTTGCCCTAAGCAATTCTGGACTTGGAACCTGGCATTCTTTTAAGGCTCGCCCTTGAATACTTTCGATACTTCCAGCTTCATTTCTTTCCCTTACTAATTGTAGCTTTTTAGCAAACTGGTTACATTTGCCACGAGTGCTGTGGCAATGAGAAACAACGTTCTTAGACCCCTCAAAATTCTTATAGTATTGAAATTGCTGCGTGGGTTCCTTTTGCATCTCAGGCGAAAGCACCGTCACTCCGCTTTTCGGCAGTTTGCGGTCAAAGAAATTTCCATTAGAATTCATGACAGGCGCACTATCACCGCTTACTGAAGAAATGTAATAATATTTTCCATTACGTTCATTTTTTTGCAAAAAATTCTGGCAACTTTTCTTTTGTAAGCACACTTTCACTGCATACACCAATTTTTCTTCGTTTACAGACATTTTGTAAAAAAATTTAAGGTGTTGGGCAATTTCTCTTGGTGTCCAACCTTTTGCACTATTCACACGTCTGACTACGGACAAAATTAATTTTCTTAGTTTTTCACAACGAGAGTCTTTATCAGAACAATCCGTTGCTGTGCTATCAGAACGCATTTTCAACGCCTATTTAGTTTACTTCAAATTTATATTGTCATCTTCACTAAATGTTTATGTGCAATTCTGGAGGCTAACAAACAAATATCGAATCTACCATTTTGTATCACATGGCTCATTTGTTTATTACTACAATCGCACACGCGACAATTGCTATTTTGTTTAACAACTATAACAAAATTGAAAGAATTGATGGAAAAACCTTGCTATAGTCAATTCGACTCACCACATTGAATTTCTATGTAACTTTACCACCAGTGGCGGATCTAGACTTATTGGGGCTCTGAGGCTAGGGGGCCCCTAAACACACTTTGTAGGCCCCTCAACACATTTTGCGGGCCCCTAAACACACTTTGTGAGCCCCTCAACACATTCTGCGGGCCCCTAAACACACTTTGTGAGCCTCTCAACACATTTTGTGGGCCCCTCAACATATTTAGCTTACACATTTTTTTCATGGGGCCCCTGTTGTGATGGGGGCCTTGAGGCTTAAGCCTCATTAGCCTTATAATAGATCCGCCACTGTTTACCACTGATAATGCTATACAGTAATTCACAGGTGAGTGATATTTCAAATTTTTATCACCACCAATGCTTAGATGTAAGAATTTTTTTTATTTTTTTAAATTTCTTTTAGATTTATATCGTATCGGAGCAGGATAAATAAATTCAGCTTACTCCAACAACGATACCAGATTAGGTAATTTAAACAAACAACATGGATTCGAACCGGAACTGAAGCCAAGATGCAACTTAAACAAAAATTAGTGAAATTGTAGACATTTTATTGGTTAAACCATTCTGGGAATGCTTGACAGATGGGCTGAACCGCTAAGGATGTGGAAAATCCGAGATTTCCAAACGGCTGAACGGCTGACCTGGCCTGTTCTACTTGTATGGTGTGGCTGGGGAAAATGCAGTTGAATTACTCAACCATTGGGATTGGGTAAATTTATTCAATAAAATATTTTATAGTAAAATTGAGCAAAAACGAGCAAAAACGAGCAAAATTCACCAAAATTCACCAAAATTCACCAAAATTCACCAAAATTTAGCAAAATTCACCAAAATTTAGCAAAAATCACCAAAATTCAGCACACAAATAAAGTACACGTAAAAATGTAGCTGAAATGTTATGTTGGGTTAAGTTTTGTGCTGTGATTGGATGTTGGTAGCTGGTGTTGTGGCTAGTGATTACTAAAACGCAGGAATTCCTGAAGCATCTGTGCGAAGAGCCATTCAGGTTTATAATTTCCCCCGTACCGTAGTTCAGCTGATCAGACACGTTCGGCCGTTCTAAAGAATGTCCCTTACCCAGATGGGATCATGTCCATGACAACAGTGAAAAGTTTGTTTCAAAATTCTTAATTGATTTGATTTTTTTGTTATTTGTGAATTTATCATGTATGCTGGGAAGCATCAGGCCACCAATCAAACCGATGCAGAGGAGGCAGGTTTAAAATCCCTGAGTAGAATCAAGTATAAAGATTCGGATAAGTTATTTTATTATTTACAAAATTGTATTCCTTTCCAATATTTACGTTTTAATACTTAAACAAGTTTTGATTGTTCAATTTTTTTAGAGAAAATAAAAATTTACAATTTTTTTGAATAGATTTTTAGCGCATGTGTCACATTTGAAATATATATTCTCACATTTGAAACCAAATTTTGAAGACAAAAGTCGTTTCATGCCGTTATTCACATTTCAAAATTTAATCAGAACGACCACGATGAAAAGTATACTGCTCTCCAGTGATGGGATTCCGAATATCTTCAAACAAACGACATTTCGGTCCAGTTCGCACCGGTGGCGTTTCGCTCTCCAAAATGTTGTTGTACACATACGGTTTCCTCAAACCCCCATCTCGAGACGGGTCGTTGTTCAAGATCGACGACTTCCAATGATGATTGATGTAATTCATCGTGCGCATTTGTTTATTCAGCAATCGTTGCAAACTGTCATCCTCCCACTTGCGAGCATGGAATCCTTTAGTCATCAGAAACTGGTAGGCCAAACGTCGACTCGGTTGCCACATCACTTCCTCACTCGGTGTTAAGCCCGTGCCCAAAATGCTTCCTTTTTGCGTGTTGCTCATCGACTGGTTCATCCTTGCCGGCATTAACTGTCGAAGGGCAGCTTGCGCCTTGTCGTCTTCCTCCGGGTCCCATCGAAAGAGCAGTTTGTTGATGTTATTGCTGTCATTGGGGTTAATGGATCGGCGTCTGGTAGTGCGTTTTTGGGTACCGTATTGATACGGTGGTGGTCGCCACTCGCGTTTCGATTCGTCGAAATCTTTAATGTTTCCCAAGATGAGTTTTATGCGCGTGCTGTCCATTTCGCAACGAGCTCGTCCACTTACGGTCGAATGTAACCGAGTCATACTGCAATTTGAGTCTGGTGTCTCGTCGAGAAATGGGTGGTCGGGTGCGAGGCAATTAAGCGCTTGTAGACTTCCCCGATCACGATGTCTTTGGCGTGTCAGGTTTTTTTTCACGGCCATTTCGCTCGGATGGACGAAACCCTTTCGCGTTTGCCAAAGTGTTCGGGAGGGACCCACGATACCGTGCGAATCGCCTCCCGGAGGTTTGAGAACTCGAGTAAAACACTTCCAGTCGTTTCCCCCGCCTAAATCCGGCAGTGCCTTCACGGCAGGCGGGCCCCTGGACGGCATGGTGACAATCAGATTTTTATACCGGTTTTAATTTTGCTCTTTTTAATTGAAATCTTTAAAATGCCAGCTTGGGCATTGTGGAATTAATAACTTTTTATATTATGGACATAATATTTTGAATTCTACACGCGACCGCATTCTCATACGCGAGTCATCGACGAATTTCAACGAATTAACGCGAGGGGCCAGCAGTGACAATACGGTTTTCTGGTAGTCTCGCGCGAGGTATTGTAGAATATTATCACACCCAAAAACACATCAAAAATGGCGGTTCACTCAGCTGTTAAGGGAAAACTGATTGCTGTTATTGGCGATGAGGTATTTACAGGGTTACTAGACTTTATATTTGTTTGTTTGGGTTTCTAACTTTCAATTGGTGAAATTATATCAGTTTTAGAAAAGATTAATTTCAAGTGTTGCTGTTTTTTAGGAACTAGTTGTTGGCAGGGCAAAACCAGTTTTGTAATTAATTGACCGTCTTATTTTATTTGTTTTCCAGGATACATGTGTTGGTTTTCTTTTGGGCGGAATTGGAGAAATGAACAAAGCTAGACAGCCAAATTTTCTTGTTGTCGATAAAAGTAAGCACATGTTGTTGTTTTTTTAATTTAGTTTAATATTTTTCTTTCAGATACCAGTGTCAGTGAAATTGAGGATACGTTCAAACGTTTCACGCGTCGAGACGATATTGACATCATTTTGATCAATCAAAATGTACGCCGCACATGAATTAATATTTAATAAACCGCAGTAAACATATTTTTTAAAAAATTCTAGATAGCAGAAATGATCCGACACGTAGTTGACAGTCATAACGTGCCAATACCTGCAGTTTTAGAAATTCCATCTAAAGACCATCCATACGATCCGTCAAAAGACTCGATATTACGTCGTGCAAGGGTAAATTGTCAAGTATTTTGAATCTCTATTTCACTCATTGTTTATTTCTAATTTCAGGGCATGTTCAGTGCCGAAGATTTCCGTTAATACAATTTTTTGTAAAAATTAATGGTTGGATAACGACATTCCAATAAATTATTCTTAGTCAAGAAAAACCTTGTATATTGTCACGAAATAAGTTGTGTACATTTAATGTTATATTGAGTACATAAGATCATAGATTAAATTAAAGTTAAGAACTATCTTCATCTTTCTTCTCTCCTTTTTTAAGTCGTGCAATTATATCTGTAAAAAGAGAATAAAATGTAGTTATTCGGACATCTGGCGATGTATAATAATAGTATATTAACCTTTTGCAGGATTAAAAACACCGTTTGTTTGTTGCGCGCAAACGTAACAGCGCTTCGACTTTTTGTAATTACTAAGAGCACATTTTTCGCAAAAATAATGCTTACACCTTAAATAAAAAAAAAATATTAGAAATCAATATTCAATTAATGTTAATCGACTTACTTGGTTATAACGGGGTCGACAAAGGATTTCCGGCAAATAAAGCATTTAAACGGCAAGTCTTCATCGTCAGAAGAATTCACTTCATACCGTGATGCATCTTGACGAAGAAATTAATAATAATTATAGCACTACAAACAGAGAATACACTTCGAAATAAAATCTTTAAGACAAACCTTCTTGGCCGTATGTGTTTTCTTGAATCTCCTTTTCCAACTGCCACCCATGCTTGTAGTCAGTACGGTCGTGCATAAATTTACAGCTATCTGTAAAACAAAATGTAAAATTGCCGCTTAAATGAATTTTTCAATTGCAATAAACAAACCTCCAAAGCCACAAAACCCCGTCTCTTTGTAGTCTTTACAAATGTCTGGCTGATAATCCCATCTAACAGTTGCTCTTAAATTTTCTGGTGCGCGAATAGGTCCTTTTCTAGAATAAAAATGATAAGTAAAATTAACATTTAGCACAATAATCCATGAAAATATCCTCTTACCTAACCATTCCGCTAGACGCATTCCCTTGTGCTGTGTCTCGTTTCTCATAAAACTGAGTGTAATTATTTAATCCACGATACACTTTATCATCATCTTTTCCTTTCGTTTCCTACGAAATAATTAATATTTATTACTTAAGTTAATAAAAGTGATTAACAGACAACTAAGTTGTGTTTAACGTTAGAAAGAAATTTAAACGTGCGTAATAACGTTCTAAAACACCTTATTAATCAGTTGCGCTTTCTCAAAAATTGCTTGTGCGTCCTTGTCTTTTTCGGTTTCTGTTTCAATAACAGCTGTCGCACCCATGTCGTTTGGTCCCTCACGCTGGGACGTTCTGGAAGATTTATAAGACGTGGAAATTGTTTCAGGCTCGGAGTCACCACTGTCAGTATGGACTTCCTGTTTTCTTTTTTGGTAAAACGACTATTAAAAAAATATATGTTCATAAAAAATGGGACAAAAATAAAAAGACTTTTGAAGCCATAAATTGTGTTACCTTCTGGATCATGGGGTTATTTAATTTCATTTTCTTTTCTTTTCGCACCACAACGGTGTCATCTTCACTACTTGCTTCATCCGATTGGGAGCCCGGATCTGGAAATTTGAAAAATTATACTTATTATTATCTAATTTCAAGTTCGGAGTTCTTACCATCAACGGGAACAGCAATCTCTCGCTTCCGAGTGTTTTGATTTCTAATTGTACGCTTTTTGAATGTGAAAACACAATTTGGCTCTGTAGACTCCGCCATTTTCTCGCATGCAAATCGTATTCAATACGATTTGTCCTGTAACTAACCACAATTACGTTACGATTTGTTCTGTTTAGATACAACGCCATCTCCTGCTACATCCTGGGAGATTATCGAGTTTGAATTGATTTCTGAGGGTAATTTTTAAATTAAAACCCAAAAAGGGGCAAATGACTTTATTTTTATTAGTCAAGTTACGTGGCTGATTGATTGTTAATAAGAAGTAATTGCAAATTTGTTTATTTTTAGATTAAGGCGCAAGCATCGCTCCAAGAAGGGCCTTTGTAAGTGGCAAATATGAAGTCAAACAAAACAATGAAACAAAAGTTGAAATGTGTAACTATAAAAAAGCTAATACATGACCAATTACAACGATCGTGCGTCGAATTCATGACGCCCCAAACTGAAAAAGAGGTGGAGGCAATGTGGTAAAGTTTTAGTTATTGATGATTTAATTACCGGTATTCATTTTTTAAAATCAATTCTTGTTTATTTAAATGTAGCAATTTGGAAACTTTGATTAAGAGAGCGACACTTTTTAGCGAAAGTAATTCGGTGCTTGTTATTGGACCTTCAGGTGCTGGCAAAAATCATGTATGTGTATTTATGTATATTTAAAACTTTTTACCACATACCGGTCTGCTGATTGCTGAAATAATATTTTATTTTACAGTTATTAAGAGTTGTTTTGCAAAGATTGAACGCCGATGTTGATGTCAGTTCGCGTTTGCTGCAAATACACTTAAATGGTAACGTGTTTGGAGTAAGAGAGGATAAAACGCAAGTATTTTGAACATTAATATGAACTATCTTTGTGTAGGGTTATTACAAACCGATGATCGAATTGCTTTGAAAGAAATAACCAGACAATTGCATTTAGAAAACCTTTCGGAAAATAAAACATTCGTAATAAAACTTATTTATTATCCATGGTAACATTTTTTTTTCTAACATATTTTTATCTTTTAATTTAGAGTTTTGCAGAAAATTTACAGTTTTTGCTCAATTCGTTGAAAGACGGTATGCAAGATTATCAGAAATTTAATTTACGATTATACCTTATTTTCTTTTATAGGCGATCAATCGAAGGCAGTGTTGTTTGTTTTGGACGAATTCGATTTATTTTGTCATCACAAAAACCAAACGCTTTTATACAACCTTTTTGACATTTCTCAGTCCGCGCAAACACCAATTGTCGTTGTTGGCTTGACATGCCGTATGGTAACTATGTCTAATCTTCATTAATGGCGCTCCAAACTACAAACGATTATTTCGTTTGACCACCGATGATGATCATTTGATCGAAAGTTTCCCTCCATTTTTGACCAAATATCCATTCTTTTCTCCACTTTTGACATAACATTCATTTTTTCTTTATTTTTGACTAAAATATTTCATTTTTTAAATTAATTTTTCCAATTTTCCCAACAAGTGGGAAGTTTTTCTATAATGTTTTTTTTCTTCGATCAATGTGTTTTAATTGAGTCCCAGACGTTTAAAAATACTTAACTTTTATGCTTTTTGAATTATTTGTTCGGCTATTCGGCACCGAATATTTGGAATTCAGACATTCGGTTTATTCGGTATTCGGTGCAATCCTAGTTTAGAGTGCCATTAATGTCAATAAAATCACTTTATTATTATCATAAAGAAGCTGCACATTGACATAAATGTTTTTATGTGTAATCTTCTGTTTTATACAGTGAACTAATTTCACAATTTTATAGGATGTCATTGAACTCTTAGAAAAACGCGTGAAATCCCGCTTCTCCCATCGACAAATTTACGTCTTTCCAATTCACTCGTTCGACGAATACGTGAATTTGGCAATAACTTTGCTAACCAATCCAACCACAAGTAAAGAAGCTAAAGAATGGAACCGGAGCGTTGAAGTAGCAGTTAAAAATTTTCATTCTATCCAGCGATATAATAAAATATTTGTTATTACGCAGGAAACATTCTGTAAACCAACAGTATTAGATGTAGTGAAACAGTATTTTAACACTAACAAAACTGTTCTAGCTTTGAAAAAGTTTATAGTGAGTTATTAATCAAAACAAATTAACTGTAACTAATACTTTTCTTTTTAATTTCCCAGTTAACAGTTGTTAACCGCATCGAAGATGGTGAAATGTGTTTATCCGTAGCGATGGTGATGGATGCTTTTCAGCTATTGACAGTCAACTCGAAATCAGTCGTGCTAACGGGACTGTCGGTTTTAGAGCTGTCTCTTGTAATCGCTATGATGCAACTCGCCAACAAATATGAAAACGAAGCTTTTAATTTATCTATGGTTTACGACGAATACATGAAATTTGTTCGTTCTCGTGGCACAGTTCAGACGTACGAGTTTCCTATTATCTGCAAAGCATTTGAACATTTACAATCACTCGAATTAGTTAAGCCGGTATTGAATTACAGTGGAAAAGGAGCCATTAAGTATCAATTAATGACTTTGTTGATTGATAAATTACAAGTCGCCGAAGTAATTCGATCATTTACTGGATTGCCAACTGAGATTGAAGAATGGGCTAAATCAGTATTAATATAAAAAAAATTAATTTTCAAAGAAATTGTTTAAATAAATTACACACACATCTGAGATAATAGTGTCTGCTTTTTATCAAATATCAGTTCCTCGAATTTTTGTTGCGTCACGAAGCATTTAATAAATATGCCACTAGTTGGCGTAAGTAGTCGGATTAATGACCGTGTATTCGTTCGGCCTCGGTTGGCCTAGAATGTGATTGGTTGAATATGATATCATTTGTAACGATGTCATATCTAAAAATAAACCTTCATCCGCATTATATTACAGGCAGTGGTGCAATCGTCGTTTCGTCATTTTCCACTTTGTTTTCCACGTTGACTGACGGTTGAACTAGCTCGAACTAGTTTCAACCTGACCACAACTTTACAGATCCCGCAAGCAAGGGCCATTGGGCCAAGAAAAATTGTAGTCACTCTTTTTGGGGGTGCCATATTTTTAACACTTCTATAAAACGGTAAGTGGCACTTACTAAGTGCGACATAAAATTGCAAAAAAAAAAAAAAAAAGTTCGATAACTTAACCATATGTTGTTTACTTGTATTTCAATAGGGAATATTTCAAAAACCGTTTTCGTCCACAAATCAATTCGGAGTACCAGCTTACTTCTGAACAACTCGTTTAATCAGCCACAATTTCTTTTACGTTATCCAAAACTTCAATTCCTTCAGTAAGATCAAACATTGAATGATAAATAAATAAATGAACGTCGAGTTAATTTTTAAAATGATTAATTATTGCAGAAGAAGAAATGCATTTTGGAAACAGTAGTAAACCCGCACCGATGGCCGCCGCTAATACAACGGGATGCCGTGGGGCCGGTGGCGAGCCCACCGCCCGGCGATTGCACGCAGACGAATTTGAAAGAAATGATGGAATCCTTTCTCGATCTGGATCAGTTTTTGTCGGGGGAAAAAACAATGGCTCAGGATTTGTTGCCGGAATTCACCGACCCAGTTAATGGAGGTTTGTGCACTGTCAATTCCAGCACCGATTTCAAAATATCGATATAAATTCAATATTTATTTTTTTTTAGATAATGACACCACTGCTTCTTGTAATGAGACTTACACGCACAATCTTTCATCAGAGGTGAAGTTCAATGATGCGTGGGATATACTTAATGCTATGGAATCAGATTCACACGCATCGTTCGAATCAATTTTTAATTCTGTTAGCACAATGGAAAAACCATTACAAGATAATATGGACAATTTAACATCTATTAACACACCGGTGTTGGACGTATCTACCTTACTATCTAATATACCAATGTTGCCATTCGATGTCTCCACACCGGATGTGGACACGACAATTTTAACGAGCGATATTCCGGAGTTTTTTAGCAGTTCTATGATCGAGAAGTGTGATTTATCACCTTCAGCCGAAGCACCTGTCACTGATAAGCAATCGCAAGATGAGGTTTGTCGTCACCAAGGTCAAATTTAACGGCGATGTTTAAAAATAAAAATCTTTTTCTAGGAAACGTCCCACGTGGACTGCGAAGAGAAAGTTGGAACCGCGACAAATCAACCGATACTTACTCTAAACATTGGGCAAACGTTAGAAAATTTGTTCGCAGGAAACGGAGCTCAACTCCAATTGAAACGAAAGGCATCCAACGACTCAGTTACTCAGACAGTTTATGTTGAAAGTGCAAAAAAAGAAACGAACAGTGATAATGTGATGACGATAATCTTCAAGTTCAGTAATGACGATGACAGTCGGCAACAAGAAGCAGCGCCGTCGCCCAAGAGACAGCTGGGCGAAGACAAATATGAAGAAATGAGGCGCAAAAACAATGTGGCTTCTCGTCGTTGCAGGCAAAATCGGAAAAGTAAACAACACGAAATGGAGAAAATTGCGGAGCAACTTGAACAAGATAATAAGAAACTCAGAGAGTCTGTTAAAAGACTGGAGACGGAAATTCAGCGTACTAAAGCACAATTCATAAAGATATTTCAAAGCAAACTTACAAAATAAAGTTCGAATGGGATGTAAATTTACGGCATAAATATTGTAATTATTATTAATTTTTTTTAATAAAAAGCTATTTACCACCGTTGAATTCACGTTTGGAAATTTATTGCGATTACGTTAATTCACGAATGCGTAAAACTCGCAACCTTGAGACGGGTTTCGTTCGAGGTTTAACTAAATGCAACACTTGCGAAGCGACGTCTGTCGGTACAAATCGGTAGCAAACAAAAGTTTGAAATTTCTGCTCGTGGTTGCTCGTTAATTGATGTGTGTAAAGTGTTGTGTAACCTGATTTCTACTTCACTGAACAGAAAACTTCCGGCGGTGACTAAGCAAATAAACTTGTAACCAAAGTTCTAAATTTCTTCCAATTTAGTTATGGCTTGCCCCGGAGTTCATGGAGTAACGTGCAAGATCGGACCGTCCATTCTTAATGCTGATTTGGCCGAAATCTACATCGAGTCTCAACGTTTATTGGACAGTGGTGCCGATTACCTTCATCTAGACGTGATGGATGGACATTTTGTACCGAACCTCACGTTTGGACATCCAGTAGTTAAGTGTTTGCGGTCGAAAATGAAATCGGCGTATTTCGACATGCACATGATGGTGTCCAACCCAGATAAAGTACAAAATAAAATACAATCTTGAATACAATGCAATATCTTTTTTTAATTATTATTTTTAGTGGATAGAGCCGATGGCCGACGCTGGAGCCAACATGTACACATTTCATATAGAAGCAGCTAATGATGTTAAAGGATTAATACGGAAAATAAAAGAAGCAGGAATGAAGGTATTAATTAATAAACAATTTAAAAGAAAAATAACGCTTATTTATTTCAAATATTGTACCATTAAAGGTGGGAATAGGATTAAAACCGGCTACGAATGTCGATACAGTTATTCCATACGTAAATGATGTAGATATGATATTGATAATGACCGTGGAGCCAGGGTTTGGTGGTCAATCTTTTTTAAGCGATATGTTACCGAAGGTAAAAATAAATTAAAAACGAGTATGGCATTATTTGATTCCCCGAATATTTATTTATTTAAAAGGTGCAGTATTTGCGACAACACTATAAAGAGCTCGATATCGAAGTAGATGGCGGCGTCGGACCGGCGACGATCGATGCATGCGCAGAAGTAAGTTGAAACTAAATTTCCTGCCAATAATTTGCGCATTGAACGTTTTGCATCCCAGGCAGGCGCGAATATGATTGTGTCGGGGAGTGCTATTATTAATAGTGAAAATCCACGTCATGTAATCAGTAGATTGCGAACATCTGTTGAAGAAGCGCTGCAAAAAGCACAACTTGAAAGATAGCTTCGATCCAAGCGTCGAGATTATAACACATTCCCACTACAAATTTTCTATTTAACTTGTTTACCATCTACGTATACTTTTTGTATATTTCTATCATCACCGTGGTGAAAAAACTTTTCAATGGTATCCTTAAAAACAAAATTATATTAAGAAATGCATTTAATTTTGCTTTGTGTTTCACCTCAACGCCATCGTGGGGGAAATACTTAAGCGCATTGTTTGTTACACTAACGTCGACTAATAGAGCATCGAATTGCTTTCCGGTTTGTAAAGTGCCTAGCTTATCACTAATAGCTAAAACTGTTTACAAAATAAGAAATAATGGAATAAAACATTGAAAAAAAATTCAAATATTGTGTTTACTTTCACATCCACCCAAAGTTGCCATTCGAAAAGCTTCTTTGTAAGTCAGAACTTGGTAATCTGGATGCGTCATGCTAATAATCTTAGACGTCAAAAGAGCCTGGCGAATCGAATCTAATATTGAAGTGCTGTAGCCGCCCGCAACATCTATTAATTCAGAGGAACGTAAACCGTTTTCAAAACCGTTTTATACGCACCTGTTCCCATGCCAACTTTAACTTTGTTCTTAAATAGTTTTCGTACATCACACAGTCCGCTTTTAAGGCTAAAAGACCACCATTTTCCATATTGATTACTTTTTTCTCTACCGAATTGACGTGGACAACCTTATGTTGGAGTTCGGACAGTGTGCTACACCACTGCCTCTGGTTTTTAACAGCTCCATATCGGAATTTGATAGATGTATGCCGTGAGCCATAATGGTCTAGGAATGAAAAAAAAATTCAAATATTACATTTTAAAAATTAATTTCGAGTGTTTATTTACCTTCGATGTTAAGAGATTGAACTTGTCGTAAATGTCTGTATACGAATTACAGTCGGGGAATAATTGTTTGGCTAAAATACATTCATCTTTACTCTCAGCTAGATGGCTCTGTAATGATATTCACAATCACAAGTTAAAGATTAATTTCTTTTTGATTATATTTTTTAATACCTGCACAGGTGTGTCGTAGGTCTTGGCAAGTGAGCCTAAAAATTGTAAGAGTTGAGAAGTACAAAATGGAGCAAAACGTGGGGTTACTATAGGATTTATAAGCGCATTCTATAAATAACAGAAATACAATTAAAATGATGTTGAATTTCTGAGACAAATATCTACCTGTTTATCCTGCAATTTAACAATAAATGTTTCTGCATCGTGCATCGCTTCGTGGGTGGTTTCTTTGTAATAATCGGGCGAATTTGAATCCATACTAACTTTTCCAATATACGCGCGCTGACCGTATTTTTCTGAAAATACAGATTTAACACGTGGTTTTTTAGCTGCGGTCTGAAATAGGGCCCTCATCCACTCGACTAACCAACAATGTCGCTTAATAACAACGATGCATCCGCATGTAGTGACGAGAAATACACCGCCGTTGTGGTTCCATTATTCAACGTGTCTCTCTTAGTAGGCACAAGCAATTAAAATGTGTTAATAACACTTAAATTCTAGAATACCACAACTCTGTTGAAGACGTCATCGGCAAATTTTAAATCTGTAAACTTTGATTCAGCGGGTAAAGTATACAATTCAAGCCACGGCAATAATTCCAAACTCATTTTACTACCAGAAAAATGATACTGTGGAGCGTGTAGATGAATGTCCACTAATCCCGGCATTAGAAACTGGCTAGAATA
The DNA here is from genome assembly GCA_034701245.1 of Strigamia transsilvanica. Taxonomy (NCBI): domain Eukaryota; kingdom Metazoa; phylum Arthropoda; class Chilopoda; order Geophilomorpha; family Linotaeniidae; genus Strigamia; species Strigamia transsilvanica. The sequence continues at coordinate 51,113 of JAQIXU010000005.1, read as the reverse complement.
AAATATTATTTTATTTTAGTTGTTATAAAATCATTAGTAGGCTGCAAATACTCTCGTGTTAGGAAAACCACGTCATCACTAGTGAAACCGAAGTTTGATTTTAGATCATCTAATTTTTCCACGTTTTCCCTGAATATAATCTGTTCGCATAAAAGATTGTTTGATAATTTTGTTATGTTTGTTATATTTTGATCTTACTTTTCCCTCTTGCACCCCTAACACACACTCCTGGATATTAAGAGACTTGTCTTCAGCTGAATCTATTACTGTTCCACTGTAAACTTGAAACGTGGAATTCAAATCCATGTTTTCTTTCTCGATAGATTAAATGAAACTCTGAAACCACAAAGAAAAGGAAGGAAGAGATGATAATTGGAATTTTGTGCTGTAATTTTCAGGAATAAATTTTAAACTATTTTTATTATAACAATTCTGAATAAAACTTAAAACCTTCCGCAAGTTTAGCCATAATTCATTTAATGAACTGTTCTATTATTTCAAGGAATCTCAAGCATTTATTAACATTAATATTAGTCCTAAATGAAAAAAAAAATTAAATAATAAAGTAGAATATTACCTAAAACAAATATTAGGTGATTAAATTTGTCGTTAAAAACAATTGTTTTAACTCATCATTTTATTCCATCATCGCAAATGACTTGTCAGTTACCCGCTATGGCTACGTTACAATACTTTCTCTGCGGCGAAGCACATGTTGCCCCCTTTTGAGATTCTTGGTATTTATGATGTGGTTCAATTATCGATTTTCGTATGCCTTTACGTTTAAAATAACTTTTAATGTTTGTTATAGTCTCGCAGATCATTACTGCTTTTTATTCGACGTTTGTTTTGATTGATTAATTTATCAATTTAATTTTGTCATAAGAAATTCAACCAAACAGAAAACCTATACCGTAATAAGAATACCGTAAAATAAACTTGTATATAAATCATAACGACCATTTTCATTGTTTTTAAAAAGCGTTCTGATTACATTTTCATAAATTAATACTTCTGTGATAGATTCTTCACCTTACCTCTTAAAGTGATGAAATTTGGTTTGAAATGATTTTGTAACGTCAGATACTAATCTTCAATTGAATGAAACTCTTTTATAATTGTGTATTTGTTGTCAACTGAAGATAATATTATTATCACTATAATTTTGATTATTTAAAAGCAAAAAATTAAAAATGATGTTCTGCAATATCTGAGTTTGGTTTAGTAATCAAACCATCTGTGAGCATATACATTTAAAAAAAGTGTTTGTGTTGACAACAGCAAACAAGCTGTAGATTATATATATATATACATTAAAATAATGTTAAATAAGAGAAAAGTGTGTGCAAAATGCGTCTTAAAATACCAAGAAAAGGATATAAATTTTGATGCTTTGTAATTGATAATTAAACACCGTAATAAAAAAAATTAATACAAAGGATTTTTATATATTAAGATTTTAATTCCTTCGCTGCAAAGGTTGCCCTTGCGTATTTAATAAATTATTGTTTGTTATCGTATTACATAATCTTGTCTATCTCTATACCGAACTAAGAGTTAACAACTGTGGACGTTTAATGTTAAAAACAACAAAAATCCTACTATAACCAAACAAATAAAAAATTCTACTAGAATTTTCGTTCAATTGTGTAAATTAAAAAACGAAATAAAAATGGATTAGAAGCTGTATAAAATTTGTCGTGAAAATTGTGTTATTGAAGGTTGTGCGAAATTTCGTTACAAAATTTCATTACGAAATATAAAAACAAATTTTTTTTTGTAAAACCGTGTGCAACAGATAACTGGACACTGCCGGTGCCTACCGAAATGTCACGACGACGACCGTGGCTTCGGCGATGACCACAACCACTCTTTCCAAAAATTTGTATATTGGGCAATGCGCACAAACGAAACGTTTGTAATGTCTTTGTGACAACGATAATTCATAATGAAGTTTCGAGATTTCGTTTCAAATTAATTATTTTTTAAATTTCGTAACGAAAATCACACAACATGTATTTAAAAATATCTATCTAAAATTTTAGTTAACGACAGGAACAAGCAAAGTTGAGCAGGATTTCATCGATACATTGCAACTTTAAAATTATTATTTAATTAAAAAATAAAAAAAATAAAATAAAAATAAAAATGTTAAAACTTGTTAGTTTTTTCCTCACTAATTACTTCAATTAGGTGCATTCAATTGTGCACAAATGGTTTTTATTCTGTTTGCACGAACCAAATCAAAACAAACCGTTTATGGCTCGAAAATTGAATGCGCCTATTCGTAATGGAATTCGAGTATATTAGATTGTGACACGTGACACAAATTAGTTCGTAACGATGCAATGTATAATGATAGATAAAAATTACTGTGATAAAAATAAAATTATGCACACGAAAAATAATCATTTCAAATAATTAGTCAAGCAACCTATTGATAATACTTGTAGTCAACTATTACAAATTTATTAATAAAAACCGCAAAGAAATTTCTCTTTTGAAACTTTTTCCAAGCAAGGACGTTTAAATACATTCAATTTCCAAAATTCTTTGCATCAACAGTTATCACCGAACTCAATGGAGGTACTCAGAAAGTGTTTTACATTTTGGATTTTTTTAACAATCAAAAATGCAAAGTATGGATTACGGAATGGCGACTTGGATCAAAACAAAGGAGCAAATAGACCAGAATAATGGTGGACCTTGTTATCCTTTAGCAGTCATTCTGCTTGCTTTGCCAAGTGAACTGGAGTTCGGTTTTTAGGAATTATGGTACATTTTGGTTTAATGATGTAATATAGTGAAATTAAATGCAAAATTTCCATTCGAATTGGGAATTGCAAAACAGTTTCGGAATACCCCTAATATAATTACTTTTTTTGTTAAATTAAAAAGCCATCGTTACTATTTTGTGTATCAATTTTTTCTCAAACAGAAATAAAGACGTGCAGTAGAGGACTTAAAAAACCGTGTAATTTTTAAACAAAAATAAAAATAAATATCAACTCGCACGCCATTTGTAACTGGCCATTAATTAATTTAATTTTGTTACTTTCGATTAGTCAATATAAACAGGCAAACGGCACGTATCTCAAATATATTTTGGCCACCAAGGCAACGACACTGAATCAACAGTGACACTAAATAATTTTTAAAAAAAAGGGAACATTGTGACATTATTATCAAATTTAAAATTAAATTAAATATAATTTTGAACAAGTCATGGGTCATCGGGCCAAAATACTGAGAATATACCTCTCTGCCAAAGTTTTTTTTTCTTCCTTTCTTTAAAAAAGAAAAGAAAAAGAAAAAAAGAAAAGGAAAGTACATCAAATATTTTCACATCAAATCCAACAAAGGCAAATTCTCTCTTTTCAAAAGTTGGTAAAAATAAAGAAGAGTTCGGCCACTGTTCAAAAGTGGCTATTTACAAAATACAAAAACTCACAAATCATCTACCAATAATAGACAACAACTATTAGTATTATTATGTAAGGCAAGATGGGTCCAAACGGTTGTAAAAGCTGGCTTCCAATCCTGAATTTTTTTAACAAAGGCAGAGTTCAATAATTACATGTTACAATAATAATCATAATTATATTAAGTGATAATAAAAAAAATTGTAATGGCATCAGTCAACTACAAATAGTTCCACGTACTAATTCAGGATGAAAGCATTCCAACAGACCTAATTGCACCATCACCTGTGTTTTTTTACTAGACAATTTTTTCTTCTAAAAAGTATAGAAAAGCTATGTATTTTGTCAACTGGTTTAGCTGAGCTACCACCGGCGCAGCACAATTTACACATTTATAATCAATTCAAAAAAACCACCAATCAAATGTATACTTTATTCAATGTTGGTGCAATTCAAGTCGAAGCTTTTGAAATTAAAAACCAAAAACAAAAAAATCTTTTTCCCTCTTAATCTTAATTTAATGATAAATAAAACAACCATTTAGTCTCTTGTGGATCTTTGTCTTAAAAAGCAAGTATTAACCTCAAAAATTCGTTATGTAGAATGAAAAATGCACTCAAATACCCTTGGACCCAGCCTTTTCTACAGCAGGGTAATAACAGACTTGACTAGGTTGTTGTCTGAGATTAGTCATCCACTTCATACGTTTTACTCATTTTTAGTTGCAGTTCTTACCAATGACTGATTGCGAGGCAAATACTCAAACACGCATACAAACTCTACATTTATACTTTTAAATGGATCCAGCAATCGGGTTTTAAGTTGGCAAACAGGAATCATACTATTTCCCCTCTCTTTGGAAGATAACCAAGTAGAAAATGTGTACATAGTGCAAGTTGGAAAAACTCGCTCGCCACTTCAAATTGTAGTAAAAGCTTTTTTTCAATCAAAAAATTAGAAACATTCATGCAAACACATGTACACGATACAATTTTATCAATCATTCGAAATTGTTCCCAACATATGCACAATTGTTGTCGTCTCTGCATGCGTAAGCAAAGAATAATGTCACTCAAATTATTATTTTTTCACTGTATTCTAGTTTTCAACAAGCTTATAGAACTGATGTCTTTGGTTGCATTCACACATCGGGTTTTGTTTTTGTTTGTTTTTTAAATTTGAATTTGAAAAAAGCATTATTAACGGAAAAAAGAAATTTTACAGTAATTCAAATTAAAAAAGAAAAAGAAAAAGGAAAAAAAAAACAAAAAACTATTTCTGAATGAGCTGTCCAGCAATAGGCCAAAAAAATTTCTTTTGGGTAATGTGATCTTTGTTGCTGATGGCCAACACACAATTCACTTCAAACATGTTAATAATTTTTTTTCTTGTAGTGGCAATGCTACACTGGGCTGTCAAATTATGACCAAATGTCCTGAAGCTGACGACAAGTTGTATAAAAATGTTTGCTATCCATTCCACAAATGGCAAATGACAGCTTTCAACCAGATCCATGTGACAAACTGTAAAGTTTGTTAAATCTAACCGAAATGATTGATTATTTATGGATCTGTTATAATCGTCGTCGTAGGACATCAGGCTTGTCCAATGAGGTGGTCACAGTCTGCTTCAGTTACACCAAATTATACTCTTTTAAGTTTAACTGAAGGATTGTGTCCTTCACTGCAGCAAACACAAACCTGATGTTTTCTGTGTCTAAACAATAAAGCAGAAAAGCTGTTATTCAGAGCAGTTTCATAAAACATTCCGTATTTACCTGTGGCGCAAGTAAAATGTGAATAAATGATCTTTTCACTGTCTGGATTTAGTTCCACAAACATTTTCAGTATGAATTCTCTGGCATGTATTGCATCTTTCTTCGGACCTAGGAAAAAACAATCGTTAATTAAACAAAGCCCAAATATTTCTTTATGAATTGATAAACATCAATTATTTCCACGGTCGAAAACTTTTTACTGCAGGGTGAAAGGAATCCTATTAAAACCTCAATTTAGGCGAGTCTTTTCTGGTTTAAAACTTCCTCAAGCGAACATTTGTAACAAATGAAATAAACCAGGTTAGTTGGTTTGAATAGGATCTCTGGTAGCAGTTTGCTGCACTTATCCGCATTGCAAGAGATCCGTGGTTCGATCCCCAGTCACGGATTCGACCAAGGATTCCACGAAATTTTTCCAACCGTGTAGAAATAATTGATGGTTATCATCGCTTCCTATTGTGTTAAAATCCAACGATATTCTTAAATGAATTTATAATTTATTGGTCTGAATAGACATTTAAAAAAAAAAAAAATCAAACAATTTATTTTCTTTTGGGTTTTATATTCCAAAAAATAAAAATAAATAAAAATCCTAGTCTTTTTTTATACTTAAATCCGCAATTTCATTATTTTTCCATTTTAAGAAGCCATTAAAAACCATAATTAAATCAAATAAGTACCTTCAAATTCTGGAAAATAGTCTACAAGATGAGAATATAAAATTTTCTCTTCTAGCAAATCTTTTTTATTAAGAAAAAGAATGACAGAAGAATTTTGAAACCACGGATATGTTATGATCGTCTTAAATAACGCTTTACTTTCTTCCATACGGTTCTGAAACAAATAAAAAAACGTTTACAACTTTCATCATCTTACATTTAAAAAAAAAAAAAAAAAAGAAAAAAAAAAAAAAATGTATGTATACCTCATTATCCGATTCAAAAAGAATCTGATCATACTCGCTTAAGGCTACTAAAAATATAATTGACGTAACATTTTCGAAACAATGAATCCATTTTCTTCGCTCAGACCTTTGGCCCCCAACATCCACCATCCTAGTGACAACAAGCGCAATTATTTAACAAAATTGTCATATTTAATTGACAAAATCACTCACCGAAATAGAATGGATTCCAAGTCAAAGGGATATTCAAGAATCCCTGTCGTCGGAACTCGTACTCTTAAGATATCTTGCTGAGTGGGCAAATAGTTGGGTGCTGCTACTCGATTTATATCGCTAAGATAACTATTTAGAAAAAAGGAAAATAAATAGGAAAAAAAAAAAAAAAAAAAAAAAAATTCAAGAAAAAATGTTTTGTTAATAAAAGAGTAAAAATAAAAAGCAATATTTCCGAATATATTAAATTGTTTGTTAATTTCCCGGAGATTCTTTTATCTGTGACAGTGTAAACGTTTCCTCGTGCAATATTTGTCAAAGTGTAATTTATTAGCGTGTCTAACTACCTGCAATTAATTAGATATTCACAATTGAGTGAAAATTAATAATACTCACTACTTGGCTGAATCAGTTAATTGATATTCTCTTCTTCTGTCGTAACATTCTTGAATCCCTTCATCTTCCCATAGCGACTTAATTGCTTCGACGTACGGACTGTCAAATGATGTAACACTCTCGTAATCTATACATCTTATAAGTTCGGCGTTTTCCTGGTCACAAACCTCAATCATTGCTATTTTATTAAATTCTATTTCTCAATCAAAATCTACTTACAATGTTAGCTGCATTTTTATATTGAATTTTCAGCATATCCATGGCTTTGACCATGCTTTGCATGGCCATAAAAATGTTTTGATAGACCAGTTTTATATAATCTCGCCTATCATCTTCCGAATAACCAGTTCCGTGGATGATTCGCATCTGTTTGATGAAAGTGCTTTTCCCAGATTCACCAGTTCCTGTAGAAAAGATGTGCCATATAATGCCACTATTACTAAATTGATATGTACAAATAAACAATCCTGATCTTCAATTTACTCCTCATCGCCACTATCATCTCCGCATTTAAATGGAAAACGTTTAATATTCACATTTAAATCGCCTCAAATTAATATTTTTCAATTTATTCCTTATTATTAATTTTCATAAATTATTATTTTTTTAAAAATTGAAATCAAATTAAAATTAAATTAGAATTAAATCAAACCCACATTTGCGTGATTAATTCGGTGTGATTAAAAAGTGTAATCTTATTTAGAATAAAATTCGGAAAGATTTTTCAAATATTTCGGATTTTGATGGTAAAATAACATCGGCTCATTTATTTGCACGAATTCGCTCGCAACTCGAATTTAAAACAACAAAATACCATTAGAAATTAAATAACACGAATAGCACGCGTTAGACTAAAATATATTTCACCAAACCACTATATTTTATCTGTATTTGTCAAACAAAACCATAATTATGCAACATGGCGAATACGATGTGCTTAGAACTTTAGGCCTAAAGCTGTGAGCCGGTTGGCACAAATGTGGGATGAAACTAAGAGGCGATTAAAGTAGAAACCAAATAGTTGTACACGTACCTAATAAAAGCAGTTTTAACTCTCTTCTTGCATCTCGTTTGTCTTTACGAAGCTGCTTTTCTATTTCTTGATTAATTCGTTTCTGCTCCTTAGCTTCTTCACTCAGGCAACACGCCATGTTCAATTTGTAGGCTGGCTATCCCCGCGATTCGTCGCCTCTTCTGCCTTCTGTTCACCCAGCGTAATAATTATGTTCAAACTTATCTTCAACTCAACATCCGAGCTCGTAGAGACACTGTTAAAACTTGCCCAAAAAATAACTTAAGTTTTTATAACAAAATTAATATCGTTCCCTACTCTTATCCCTACCTAAACTCTGCTGGGTGTGGTAAAAGAAACGCGCTGCCTCAATCGAGCTCCTCCCCCGAATCTGAAGAAAAAATTTGTGTGTTATTGTTTTTCACGTGCTGTAAACATGTATTAGAAACGTATAACAAATTATTGGAGAATTATTAAAATATTTCTAGCAATTACTGAGTCGAAATAAGCCAGTAGTTACTAACCGGTCGGAGATTAGAAGTCGATCGACGAAGGGAGGAAGCCGCGTAAAGGAATGGCGACAAATGTGTCTCAAGTTTGATATGTGAAGTCGGAGTGTTGTGGTTCAACATCCGGTTCTCGATAAACGTTTGCTTCCGTCCGCCAAACGATTGAATGCCGTTAAAAATCGTATTTATAAAATTATATACCATAGAATTCAACATTTAAATGATTGATCGCAAATTCAAATACATTTTCGGTTACTGCTCGCCGACACTTCTGCGGACCGGTTTTTCGAGGAAACGGTACAAAATTTTTATTCCCGATGCGTTTATCCGGTTAAAGAATTTTCAACGACAGATCATTTTTGTCACAACGATTTATTCAAGACAAACGTTTTTTCTTCTTCTTATAACTTCACTTTACAAAAAATATTGAAACAGATTTTTTTTTTTTTTTCAAAAAGACATCGAGAGTTCATCCATACGTCACACGAAGTTGTAAAACAAATAATTAAAGCGAACTGTGTTAATTTCAGTCATAATTTCTTTACCGATAATTAAAAACGGGGAAAAAATGTGTTGTTTCCTATCCGTGAAGTTAGCATTGCATCATTTTATAATTATATATATAGAATTTTTATATTTTTATGCCATTTTTGTATACATACATACAATTTTTTTAAAAGTAAAAAAACAAAACAAAAAAAAAATTACGGTATGTACAAACAATGTTCACAACCTTATCTGGTTTTTCGAAGGCTGGTGTTGATGGATTTAAATGGGCGGTAAGTTAAACCACGTACGATTATATTCCTCCCAAACAACCATGATTGTCAAAACAAATCAACTTGCAAAAGCGTAATCCATCCAATTTTTGTGTTTTAAGCAAAACAAATCAATTCAACTTTTTGTGACTAAACTATGTGCAATTAAACGGGTGAAAACATAAAAATCTCCTTCAATTTAAACACTAGTTACATTGCTTCGATACCAAATAAAAGTCTATTGGTAATTTTCTCAGTGTAAAAATTTAGTTTGGTAGCAATTGGTCCGTTCTATGGCTGAACTTGATGCCCCAGTAAATCCACCGAAACGAAATCAGTTATTACAGGCAATATTTGTGCAACAAGGTCAGACTCCAGCATTTTGTTCAGACATGGCTTCGAGTTTTTTTCTGTACTCCTCAGCTTCGTTTTCTTTCATCCGAAGTTGTTCTTTATATTCCTCCGCTTTCCGCCTCGCCTCTTCAAACCGGCGCCGCAATTGTTCCCGATCCAAATTCATAACACACGACTATAAATATATCTCTTTAATTACCTCAAATACAACAAACTATTCGCAGCTACCTCAGACACAACCGTTGCCGCTTTATCCCTTTTATTCTTCTTTCTCAGCGGCTCTCCATTTTGATCTTCTTGAGTCAGCGATAGCGCATCTACAAACCATAAATTATCATTTCATCCTCATTCCGCCGTTTGCATTTAGCATACCACTGTTGCTCATCGCTACAAGAATGGGACCGTCACCGGAACCGGACACTAGCGACGGCAATTGGTCCTGATCAGCCACAATAGTTATAACTTTCTGAAATCGATAGCAACGTCTCAAAACTCACAAAAATGTGAACAAATTTTTAAATTCATCAAATATTTTATTTATACGCGCAATTCAGGGAAAACATTTGCTCGGAATACCCAATACCTGATTGTTTATGCTGCTAACAGCGTTTCTAATGGATTCCTCTTCAGTTGTCTCAACGATTTGGTGGGAACTTAAAACGTTCTGCTTTTTTGTCCAATGCAAAGCCAGTTTGCCAGCTTCTGCAAAAAAAATTCAAAAAAATTAGAATCAAACTACAAAAACTGGCCAAATACTCGACGAATTTACCAGTTAACGATATCGTTTGTCCGCCCTCGATAGCAGATGCTACAATTGTCGAGTTGTCTGCAGGTACCATCGTAATACCATGTGACTCGAGCCATTGCAACGTATCTGTTGGAGTATCTGCAACGAATTAAGAACTTTTAATTATTTCGACAACACTACGTTCAAAGCACCTTACTAGCACTTGATTGTGCATTTAAGGGTGTAGCAGCTTCTGCCAAAGCTGCTAATGTGGCTAAAACTGATGTACTACTCTGATCAGGTGAGTCTGAACAAAAGTCAACATCCGTTTAAAAATCTCAACTTGTTACACAAATTAAATCCCACTGACCTTCGTCCGTTAAACTATCTTTGCTCGAGGCTTTTTTAATATTAGCTATATTGGGATGTAAAAGAATTGGACGCACAGGACTACTTTTAATAATTTCGGCAGAGGTTTGGACCTCTTCCTGTTGACTGGCTAACGGTACAGGATCGCCATCTTTACCATGTTTGTTTGCTTCGCAACTAATGTCTCCTTCGATGATGGGACCCTCCGATCTGAATTTATCAGCGTACTTCAAAAGAAAATTGGAAAAATTGAAAAAACATTTAAAATCAACATTTTTAGAAGATAAATACATGCAAAATCTCCACGATATCCGTGCGACCATTATCTTCGGCGATATCAATTGCAGATTTTTCAAACTTATTCGGCATATTGACATCAGATCCGTGTCTAAGTAACGATTCTATCACTCCAACGTGGCCTCTTTCGACGGCCCAATGGAGCGGCGTCATTTTTAACTGAAAATTACACGTCAATGTTGTTTCGTTTTATTTTGAATTCGGTTAATTTTTTACCATATCTTTAGCTTCCATGTCTGCACCACTTTTTAGTAATAGTTCTACAATTTCTACGTGCCCTTCTTGCGCTGACACATGTAATGGCGTTCGATCGACCTTAGTTCTTGCATCTCTGCTTATTCCGGCTCGAATTAACACTTCTGCTGTGTTCAAATGACCAAATTGAGCTGCCAAATGAAGCGGAGACGTGCCTAACTGCATATAAAATAATAGCAAATGAAATATTGAATAATAAATGAAATAATGATAATGATAATGATAATTACCCAATCTGTTGTGAAAGGAGCTCCATTTGTCATCAAGTGCCTGACTTCATCCGTTTCGCCCAACTTGGCAGATTCCAACAGCCTTTTCCCCAAATCCACGAGGGACATGGCTTTGGCTGGTAACAATAACACTTCCACGACCTGAAAAGAAGAAATATTATTAAGCAGATCAATCCAGTTAAGTCGTTGAGGCATTTGAATAGATTTAGTTTTTGCGCCATAACGAAAGATCTTCCGTCGCGAAAATAATACAAATATTTGTTACAATTTTGAATCCCAGCAGCTAATTTTCAAATATTAAGAGAACAGTGCGATTAAATGTGGAATTGGTTCGGTATAAGTCAGGCTAAAATGCGCAAAATGTAAACAAAACAAGTTGTAACGATTTTGACCACTTACGACGCCATTTTTGCTTTCATAGAAACGGAAGCTGCATGTGCTTACAGCGGAAAAGGATCTTCATCACCCGCTATTATTTGTTTGCATTTTGGGACGTCATGATATATTAGCAGAAAACAGTTACTTACTATTTGTGGTTGAAAAAACAGTCAATAGTTAAGCAGACTTGCGATCACTTGTTTCAAAACGCAGCTAACGCCAAACAGGCCGGAAGTTAGGCACTACTTCCGGAAGCATGTGGCATAATACGGCAGGAAATGTTTGTATTAACGCGCAGAAATTCGGTATTAGTTTTGAATTCAAGTTGTTTATAATTCACTACAACTTTGTTTCGAACGCGAAGCAATGTTAACTGCGTGTAATTTTTTAAATTTCATAAAAATACTTATTTGAATGTGTTAAAAGTTGCTTTAAGTTGGGAACTACTTTTTAAACTTATAACTCAGTTTCGTAATTGACGTCATAAACGATCTCGCTCCAAAGTTTCTTATCTGTATCGTCTTACAATGAAATAAAATAAATTATATTTCACTCCTTACAGCCAAAATTACAGCAAAATGATTACAGATCAAAAAGTAACAACCATAAAATCCAAAATTAAATATTTCAAAATATTGTCCACAATTTCCGCATCTATTCGTGATATATAAATATAAGATATTTCTTTAACACTTGTCAGTTGAGGTATCAATTATGTGGAAAGTTTCAACAACAGACTTCTGACAATAAGCGTAAAACAGCATTTCAGCTTTCAACATTATTTCATCCACAGACAATGATTTTGTCAAACTGCAAAATAAATTATAATAAATAAATGAGAACCACAAATTATAATCAACAAAGAAACACCGTACTTATTCACACACTGAAACACAGACACGACATCTGAACAGGAAAATAAATTTGAACGATTCATTGTCAAAATTGTGACACAAACAAATAAAATGAACGTCATTTGAGAATCGGCTGGAACTTGATATTCACTTACATCGCCGCCTATTAAGAAATAATACGCTTAAAATTAAAATACATGAAAAATAAATAAAAGTATAAATTTTTATTGTACTCTACCTTGTTGGGAAGTTCGCTGTCTGGTCGTTTCTCTCGCTTTTTCAGCTTGAAGTGAATTAATCTCTAAGTAATGACTGCTAATAATCTCAAATACCCGTAAACCGTTTTCAAAATCAAATTCACGTAAAAAGCAGAGCAATAACCACCTGTAAATTAAAAATGTAAAATGTAACACTGAATGTGAATAAATCACTAGTGTTTGTTTGAATATACCGATGACAAAAAGCGAGATCGTGTACTTGGCATCCATTCAGATATGTGTACAAATCAGCATCAACTTCTCTTAATAAATGTCTCAATAATTCCAATTTATTTATCATGCCTTTTTCTAGAAAGTCTATTTGGATATGTTCCACATAATTACTGAAACACCAATATGCTTCACTCTAAAAAAAAAATGAACTGATTAAACTGACTTTAATTAACGACATTAAGTAAAGTTCCTTACTTCGCAGTCTAAGACAACTAAAAATCGACCTGCAATATCGTTCATGCCTTGTGCATAACCAACAGTTTCATGAAAAGCTGCAAATGTAATTAAAATATTTCGTAGCATCGTTAAATATAAGCTATCATCATCTCTAAAATAAAAATTTTTAAAAAAAAGAGAAATAAATGTAATTTTCATATTTTAACTTTTGTAAATAATCAATAAGCACTTGAATAGATGATGTCGTCTCATTGTGCGTGGAACATCTTTATCGATTACATTAATCAAATCAGATAGTGTTGAAGCATTTAATGATTGACGGCAAGCATAAATCTAGAAAGAAAAACAATGTTTTTAAAAAATCTGAAGAACCAAATGCAATCATGTGTACGTGTACCTGCGACTGTATAAAGAGAAAATCCTGATTCGCACTTTTCATTGATATAAGATCAGACACAGTGCTGCCACTTGACGATTCTCTTTGAACTAAAAATGGTTTTAAATTTATTTTAAAAATACAGAACAAAACAAAAACAAAAAACAAATGTTATTTGACTATTTACGTGTATACCTTTTTCATCACTTCGAATCAATTCCCTTTGCCACCGTTGTGTCAAAGCTTCATATTTACTACGTAATTCCATGTTCACTACTTCTCTTTCTCTATTTTAAAACCAAAACATTACGCTTTATTGATTCCCAATATTTATTTCAGCGGTATCCTTTTTACCGTTTAGTAGAATGATACGGATAATAACCAAATAACAGCTTCCATACATCTTTTCTAATTGACGAATCGATACCCCCTATGAAAGTTAAGTTTCATTTTTTTAATACTCAAATAACCAGATAATTCAATTTATTACCCTTAAACACAGCTTCTCTGAAACTGTGTTCGTTAATAAGCCTGCCATCGACATCGAGAAATTGTTCAAACTTTTCCTTGGTTATGGGTGAAGTCCGGTGTGAAGTTGAAGAAACTGCGCCTTCGCATGTTTTAATTGGTAAAACAGAACTTAAGTAGTAGTTCGGTGGTGGAAATTCAAGGGTCTCAAATCCATCTTCTACATCGTTCAAATGTCTATTTAAAAAAATAATTAAGAAATAAAAAATATCATGGGTGGTCCCATCATCTGACCGTAAGCAATTTATTTACTTCCGGTCTTACCTATTCATTCCTATGTTATTTTCGGGCTCACGGATATCTTTAGAATCGATCATATTTTTCTAAGTACCATGGTATTCAGCCGTATAATAAATCCAAAGCACAGCGATGTGGTCTCGTCGTGGCGAAGCACTACACAAACGCACAACCAATCAAAACAAAAATGTGTCACTTCCGCTAGACATCTGCCAGCTGCTCTCTGCCACCTCGCTGAGCATCCTTCCATCATTTTGTGAAAAATATAGAAAAAAAATACTTACGATTAATGTTGAATATTTTCTCTCGCCACATGTTCGAGTCATTATGGACATTTAAGCGTTAGCTTTTATCACAATTTGTGCGGATCAAGAATCAGGAGATTAAACTTAATTCATGCATATTGCAGGAAGTTTTTCAAATTAACACACTATGGAGTTACTTGATCATATATTAACGAGTCATTCTGGTCGCAGCAAATGTTTACGACTAATTAATTACAGTTGTCTGCTGTTGTCATCAGCGACACGAAATCGAAAACTGTCATCGAAATTTCTAACATTCGCCAGCGAAATGAGCCAATGTCGAACAACGTTGAGACTATTCGATGATTTGGCAATGCTCCGCTATTCTTTATCGTATGGATTAGGTAAAGAGGTATTTAGTGACTAAACGAATTAAAGAAATTTATATACAAATTTTTTTATTTTTTTATTTTTTATTTGTAAGGAGTCTGATGCAGTGCTCAGATGGATCTGTGTAATTAATAACATCGTGGATCAAATTTACTACCCAGTTGAACATATTGCATGGGCAGCGGATAGGAAGTTAATCAAAATCGACAGTACACATTGGTGGACCACGAGTACTGTACTGTGGGCAATTTCTTTATACCTAGGAATAATTCGGTATTAACAAAAATATATTTCAAGTGTGGATTTTGTTTAATTCAATTAATTACAGAGCCTTTCGTTATCTTCGTATCCAACAGCAGAAGAGAAAGAAATGCTTAACTTTAAGGTACGGTAATACGGTAAAAATTAGTCGGGTTTGCATTAAACAGTTTGAAAATTTAGTGATAAAGACAACACTTACGAGCTATTCGAAATGTTGACAATTCTCCAAAACTGTTTCGATTTGTGCAATGCGATCCATTGGATGCCAAAAGGCATTTTATGGTCTCAGCAACTGCAGCAATGGCAAATTGGAATGTTCGGGGCGATTTCTTCAGTAATTATTCTTTATAAATACCTACAGACCTTGTGAAATGTCAAACTGGAAATAATTGAAAATAAATTCGGGTTGCACTTACTTTATTTCCAATTTATATTTAAGATAAACAAACAAAATGAAACAAAAGGAAAAAAAAACGGAAAAAAAAAACAGTACATTTTACATCATCGAAAATGTAAACTGCACAAAAATACAAGTTGAAAATATTGCCAAGAACAGGAGAAAGCAATTAAACCTGGTCCAATTAAAACTAAACCATTCACAAAATCATTTTACCCGTAGAAATATAGAAAACAACTTTAAAGAAAAAATAAAATCTTTAACTTAAAATATATACAGTGAAAAATGTATCATGAAACATCACTTATCTTAATCCATATACCGATCCAGCCATTAATCCAAAAGTCAAACCAGAAACAAAAGAAAAAGCGATTGCAAGTTTGCATTCATTTTATCACCCATATTCCACTAACTAGGTTAGGGCTAACAAGTAGGCCCAGTAATAAAGTCACTTTAGGTTAAAAATTGTTCATTAACTGGTTGCACCAGATTCAACTGTAAAATTATTGCATTTTTAAATTTAATAATGTTAATTTGTTAAAAGTTAGGGCGAAATAGAAGTACAGGTTCTTTCAGTAAAAGATAATAAAAAATTCCACAGCATTTCAAGGTAAACTGAACTTAGCAATTTAAAACAAAACAAAAAAAAAGGCCAATACTGGGCAGTAGGTAACAAAATAAACGAATTTCTTTTAAAGGCACTTTTAGCTCGTATAAATTCGTATCAGGTTCACACGAAATAGTTCTTGGCGCTATGACAAACAAATTTACAAATATATATGTATATGTGGTTCGCCTTAGAACCAAAAAATTAAATCCATCAAATCTTTTTAACTGCAAAAATATAGAAAAACTTTTTTTTTTTTTAACGATAAACTCACGAAGTAAAAACAACATTTTCACAAGTTTCCAAACTTGTCACTTTGAAAACAACTAACATTCAAAAATAATTGTAGAAACAAACAATTCTCCGCTATTTTGACAATATAATTTGCTAACGGCATATATATATATATTAACTCGTTACTTAATTAACTTAAAGTAACGGCTTCATTTCGTATATAGCTTAGCGAACACAGCCTGTTTTACTGTTGCGCATAAGAGGTTTGTGATGACTTAACGACTCGAGCGAATGCTGCCATTGCCAACAAGTACGACAGAAATACTTGAAACACGAAGTGTCCCGACAAAAATAAGGACCTTGCTGAGTATTGCACATTGAACACATGGAGTCTTCTAAATAAGGGTCCACTTGAACCTAAAATTTCAATTTATTAATTGCGAACATTCTTCATTTTTGCTTTAATTACCTTTTTAGTAAACTTAACAGTCTTGATTTCAATGAAAGCCGCTGACACCGCTTTCATGTAACTCTTTCCGTTGTTGAATGTCACACGTCCCGATCCTAAAAATTATTCATAACATTAAAAATAAATTAAGAAATTTAAAATATTTTTATATAAACCAATGGGATATTTGTGTTTGTCCGTGTCAATCCCAGAATAGACAACTCCGCCGAAAAGGTCATTCATAATGTGACATAACCCTTCCGCTGTAAGCATTCCATGAAGAGCACCAACAAAAACCGTTCGACTGGGATCAAGGCGTTGGGATGGGCATCGAACATAATTACTGTCGCTTAATATCCATGGAATTACTTGAACCTGCGTGATACAGGTTAGAACAAAGTTTTATAATAATTGCAAATTATTTTTCACCTCTTTCGATCTCATTCGTCGACTCGAGATCTTGTAATACCAATTTCCGCCGTTACTAAAGTCGTGAGTACAAACTTGCAAAAGAGCTTTAACTTGTTTCTCAGACTCGAATAATATATAAACATATCCTAAAAAAAAAATAAAAAAAATTAACGAGAAACAAATACAGTTCAGTTCAATACCTTTCGGAGGATTGAGCGAGTTTTCCTTCCCAGGCCACTCAATTCGAATTGGTCCGAACGGCTTGAAAGCAGTCATTAACGCGACTAAAATAAACAACTCAATTAAAATTCAATTCCCAATTAACACTTTACCTTCTGTTATGTCCCAAGGAACTCCTCCAAGAAATACTTTGCAAGAATAAGTCGGATTTTTGTGCATTCGGTTGGGCAACTGGCCACTCCATGTACAAGTAGCGTCGTACAAAGCTAAAAATAAAAGCACAACTTGTAAAAAAAACATAATAATTTAAGAATTAGATTTTTTTTTAAAGTCTTCTAACCAGCAGCATTTCGATATAGTCTTGCAGCCCTTTCGATTGAGTTAGGATCGTTGGCATTAGTCATGAATAATGAATTTACATTGCTCCAACGATGATCAGAGAACAGATTACTGGGTAAATTCATCGAATCCAGGTCTCTGAAAGCGTTATTACCAAGAAGCGATGTTTGAATAGGAGGACTGGACCCCAGCGATAAATTATTCTGTTTAGAAATGAATAATAAGTTAGTTCTCGTTCAATTATTCGAGTTTTTATAAAATTTATTTTCGGGTTTCATACTTGATTATTCCTTACCATAAGATCAGAAAGTGTACTATCGACACTACTAATTCCACTGCTATCACTATCAGCTGGAGAAGCACTGCGAGAATCCCTAATCTCATTGCATCCCATCATAAATGCCTGCTCCAAAGTTGGGCTTCCATGTTCGCTTCTGAATTTTTAAAAAGAAATTTATGAATTTAAAACAACAACTAAAGAAATTTACACTCTTACGACATGTAGGAAGGTCCTCTAATCGCTCTGTACGGCCCCAACGGTGGTGATGGACTCGGGGACGACAGAAAACCAGATTGCATCATTTTTAGCGATTGGAAATCAGTAAATTTGCCCGAATTTATGGATCGGCTGAGGGAATTTCCAGCCAAACCTAAGCCAGTTGACGAGGAAGCACTACCATTACTACTGCTAGACCACCCTGTATCGATTTTGTTTAAATTAGGAAATTTTAAATTAATAATTAAATTAAAAATAAACTTAATACCAGTGTATGAATTCATGGAGTTACTTAAATTAAGTCCTAGCATCTCTGCTACGCTAGACATACCGGCACCTAAAACAAATAATGTTTAGTTCCAGAATTATCCTTCAATTATCAAAAAATGAAAACATTTTTCTTCCTACATAAATATAAATTATACCCTTTCATTTGAGTGTACGTGAAAGTAATCGCTGAAGGCCATTAGTATCTAAGTCACACACTCAAGAAAGTGTGAAACTAGGTGAAAGGCCTACGGTGAAGCGAAATGATTCCGTAGATGTTAACGTACTGAGCCCCATCAATATTAAGCAATATTCCATACAATAAATATCAATTGTTTTTGTTTTTGTTTTTGTTTTTTAAAAATTATTATTTATTTTAATTTTTATTTGCATTTAAATACCCAAAGGAAAATATGACTCAAGCTTAGTCAAGGTGATAAATTCAAAAACAAATCAAAATTAAACTAATTGGATGATTACTCATGTAAATAATGACTTACATTCTGTGAATGTTTGCTCGATTTTTAACAAGTGAACCTATGCTAAATGGGATTTAGAAACTTTAAGAAAAATTAAATGCTCGGTGTCAACAACTCTGCGGGTAAGTGAAACTTTTTCTATGAATGAAGACAAGTTGGGAGATAGAACCGAGATCAATGCACCTTGAACAACTGCGAGTTTCCAGCCGCGACCTACTTTTTCCTGTCACTTTCAGCTTTATAATACGTTTTCTTAATTATAATTGATACATTTTTATCAATTATATACACATTTATATACATCTAATACCTTAACTAAAACATGTACCTCAAATTGACAACAAATCAAACTCAACCCAGACTCAAATTTTTGAATGAAACTCCAATTGCGGCTAGTTAGGAAATATTATAGGTTACTCATAAATCATTTTCCAAGCCACTGGGTAAGGGGAGGGATTTATGGGTCCCTCAATTTTTCACATACAGTAACCTACAAATGAAGCCGAGCGAGTCGGGGATTTTTTCGAGGTCAAAAATCTGAAGGTCAAGCAACCGTGATGAGGGCAAGCACATGGTCTGAATTAGAAAGCAGATCTAGAGCTAGTGCGAAAAGGGAATTGACCACTTTTCCTCGCCGGCCCTCACCCTCGTCTACCAAGGAGAAAACAGCATAAAGATCATCGACCTGAGCTTATTCATCTTACGTTTAAACAATCCCTATTAATAACTATTGAGAATTTTTAATTCATTTTCATGCGATAGTAAAAACATGAAAACAAT
The DNA here is from genome assembly GCA_034701245.1 of Strigamia transsilvanica. Classification (NCBI taxonomy): domain Eukaryota; kingdom Metazoa; phylum Arthropoda; class Chilopoda; order Geophilomorpha; family Linotaeniidae; genus Strigamia; species Strigamia transsilvanica. Next base: position 31,315 of record JAQIXU010000005.1, on the reverse strand, counting down.
TTTAAATACGAGAAATGTGTGGTTTAGTCTAGCCGAAGAATGAGTCAGGTTGAATTGAAGCCAACAAATACGCCCTCATGTTACCGCTATCGAAGATCTAATGTAAAAATTATGAAGCAATTTTTAATTGTCCGAAATGATAATATTCGAACATTTAAAAATATCAAATTTCAATAACCGAGGAAAGAAAAAACAAAAATGCTGAGTCGGGGTTTTACGCATGGTTGCAATCACAAGCACCGATTGCAGAATCGCATTTTTCCTTGTATGTCATGCCAAAGCCAGCCATGACAAACTTAACTTATGCCAGTTGGGTGGCTTCCCTGCGAAGATGCTAAGAAACGAGGAAGAGAAATTTTCTCGAGCATCAATTACGTAACGTCAATTCTTTTTATAAACTAACTCGGAACATTGAACTTTATTTGAAGGCTTGTATTTTTTTTTTCGCCTCTTCATAAACAACAAATCACGTTTTTCTTTCCAAGGCTTTCTGCAATGTGCAGACGAAAATGAACTAGGTTTCAAATGAGCAACCTTGCATGTCTGTAACTACCAAATTCCCTTTATAGAAGTAATAAAGGGCCAGGGACACCGAGAAATCATGGCTAACGACTGTCAGAATTCACTTGTATCAAGTTATTTCTATCCCATGTATATTTCATAACGGCAATTTAATTCCCTTGTTTTTTTTTTCTCCTTGAGAAATTACTTGTTCACGATACGACTGACAATTTTTACTACCTGGTTGAGCACCGAAACTACTTCGACGGCCGATAGAAGGATCCGTGACGTTGGTAGGCATGCCGTTAATGTCGAGCGAGTTATCCAACATGGCGTTAAGACGGTGAAAGAGGTCGACGTTTCTAGTAGTATTTCCACTCAAATTGACCGTATTCACCTGACTAGAGTCCGCTCCATCTAGGTGGGACTTGTCACTGATGTAATTAAAGTCAGGGTAACTGCCCACCTACAAAACAATTTGAATAAAACTAAAAATTAAAAACAAAAAGAACATTTTTAATTACTATTTACAATAATCTAGTGCACGCTAGTTTACCCTAATTTATTTTCGAAACGAAATGGATTTCAAACTTTGCACCTATAAACAACTTTTTGTTAAGTGGAATTAAACCGAGATAAAAAAAAAATACGGGAAAAATCGTATACCTCTGCAATATGGCTTAAAAAATATTAATTTTATAGTACCACCCAACACAAACCGGCCCCACAACTTGCTAAGAGACAGGTCGCACCCTATATTTTTTTTCTTTAATTTTTTTTTCGGTTTTGGCAACTGTTCTACAGCGTGTCGTCAGGATAGCAATTTTGCGGCAGCCTGCGACAATTGCAGCTAAGTAACTGCTAGAATGCATGCATCGTTTACTATGATTTAAAACATAAATTTTCTAGTACATTGAATAGCGGTTCGGATTTTATACCCTGAATAAAGAAATAAAGTTTTAAAGTGACGTAAATTACGAAATATGTCACGGACTAGGCAGAGCAGCCATGAAAAACGCAATATGTGCCGCAGACCATTGCTGGAAAGCAAATTTGTTCAGTTTCAAAACTAAATTACTAAAATAATATAGAATACTCAAATAAAAAATAAGAAAAGAAATATTATTTCACTGTATTGTAAATGCAGATTGAATAAAAACATAGTAGATTTGCAACTTTTGTTTAAAACTATAAAAAGCGAACTTTACTTACACTGTGCATCGGCATTTTTGAAAATTAACTCCTTTTTTTTTAAAAAAAAAATGTGTGTCATAAAAGTAGTTATAATCTCAATTCGATAGTTGAGCCGGGTAAAAGACTTGTGAACACTATTGCCCTTCAAATCAAACTGACAATAAGACCCGGTGGCTTCTCTTATACACTACCGTGTTATATGCATACATTTACATACCTTGATGGGTCCAATTGTCGAGCCTTCATACGACCTTCAGAGTCATACGCTTCCCACCCCGCAACTGGCGTTGTCCATCTGAGCCGAAGAAAGCCACGTGGATTCCCGAGGTTTCTGATTGGCTGTTGTACGAGCAATGTACTTTTACTGCAAGGTGGCGTTTGCGCTTCACTGCAGCATAAGCCGAGATAACTATGCGCAATAATCCGCCAAAATAGTTTTTCATTTTGTGTTTTAATCCATTATTTTCACTCGATTGCGTTCTTTTAAATGGAACTGGAATAGTGTAACTAATAAAATAAATGCAAATTAAAAATGTACTGTTATGTTCGGAAATTAAAAAAGGTCCTTGACCTATTGGCAGACAGAAAAAACTGATGTGAAGAGAGTAAGCGCGCAGGAAAGTAATTCACCTGTATTTGTGTCATTTATTACCAGTCAACCGGCTCTTTATTCGAGTACAAAAACTTGAGACAAATTCATTGCACTTTAAATCTTAAAAAAAATATTTCTCTATATAATAAAACTAGTTACCGACAAATATAATCAAATTGTGAACTTTTATTCCTCAAGATTGAATTACGTCACAGAAAAGAATGACAAAATAGCACTGCATCATTTATTTTTGTTATAAATTATTTCACGTTTTTAATATATCGTGGCAATTTCATGAAAAATAAAAATTGAATTGAAAAAAAATTGAATAAAACAAAAAACCATTGGATTTACATATAGGATGGTAATGTATCATCTCCTTGAAAATAATTATTAAGTTCTAACAAATTGAATTTTAAAATTAAAACTTAAAAACTAATAACAGCATTCTTACAAAATTAAAACGTGTTTTGTTATTTTTCATAATCATGCCAACAAGCAGCTATGTAAACAATGGTTTTTTCCCGATCCCCCGAGTAGGAGAATTTATTATTTTTATATATTTCAAATAGTTTTATATTTAGAAAAATTTTTGATATTGACGAATCGACGCTGATTGTGCTCAACCAGTCTCATTCTCGGTGTATTAACACGAAAAGACCAAGACAGAAGAGAACTAAGTACTGTGAGGAAAACAAAAATAATTAATATCAAAATTACCAAAACTAAACCAAATTAAATTGTTACCTTGAACTTTGGATAATCGTTCATTAATATTGTAACGATGCCTACGTATGGAACGAATCTACATACATATAATAATTAAATAACATAAAAACATACAAATAAAATTATCATCAACTATTTACCCTCTCGCCCTTCCAATCACATCTTTCTTTTCCAGCCATAATTGGCCAGGTGCGTAAAGACCACGATCATCGACCGAATTGTTGTCGCCTTTTGTTAAAAATTTGATTGTTCCATTACCCCTATGCATCAAAAAAATTTAATTGCCCCATACTCAGTCAGTATTTATACAATCGTATACTTTTCATGTAGTTTTAATACTCTATGTACTATGGGTATTTCGCGCCCTTCGACTTTAAAAACCACTATCTCACCAACTCGTATCGGATCTTGTAAATGATTTGTTAGAAACAAAAGATCTCCACGATGAAATGCTGGTTCCATACTGCCACTGTAAAATAAATGTAACTTATTAGTTTTTCTTTTATTCATTTAACTTTTGTTATTTGCGTGTAACCGATCCATAATAAAGTGAAATTATGAATAAAATCGCTTTAATTTATGGATACAGTGTTAATTTAGTCCAAAAGCGAAGCTTTAAAAATTAAAATATAATTTTCAAAGTATTAGAGTGGACAAATTCATTTATTTTGCGTCTTTGTGAAAATTACCTGAGAACAACGACAATGGGACTCTCACTTCCAGTTACAACCATAAGTCCTTTCCATATCATTAAGGCTGACGACACAATCGTACCAAAATTGAGAACTTGGTATATTAGCTAAAAAGGAAATAAAAAAGATATGTTTAATTAGCATTTAAAATAAAATTGCATGTGCAAAACAAGCAGGCAATTATTCGATGGCACCTGTCTTTCTTACAACACCATACGGCTAAGCCTCGTTTAATGTTTTCTATCACAAATTGATTCGATGCAGTGTAAATATTTGCACTGCAAATTAATCTTTCATCATTCTTAAGCATTGATTCTTACCTGGCGTTTATTCATTCGCCGAACATCGTCAAAAAAATCAAACATTTTGCTGGTCCACGTTCTTGGTTAACACCACGTCTTCGGAACTACAAATGCTATTCCCACAATAACTAGCGCCGTCTACTTCCGTTCTGCTTTCGGTAACACTACGACCCGAAGTTCACGGTGAAATGTGAAATCAAGGCCCGTTATTTTTCGATTTTTCAATTAAATTAACCAGAATGGAACTGTTAAAATTATAAATTTGGAAAAAGTAGATTTAATACAAATACATTAGTATCTTTCTTGAACACCTAAGCCACCTATGGATGAAGTATTATCTTTTCTTCAAGTATTTAACACGTTGAAAAATTAAATTTTAAAAAAATGTTTATGTATTTATTTATTTATTCATTTTTAGGTTGTTTTAAAAATTATTTTTAACAAAGCGTGATATTTGAGAAGCTCTACACTTCATGCTGTGCCAGTGCCAGGACCGAAGTGACACAATCTGAAATCTTCAGTACGAAATTTATTGTGAGCGACAGACGTGCGCAAATGGTCAAGCAATCATTAAAACAATTTCTTCAAGTAATTGTGTGTATAATAATTTTGATGCAAAATTAAACAGCAGTCTTAAATTATTTAAGTTTGCTTGTTTATTTCTTTTAACACGTACATAATACCAAAGATAATATCAAATTCAACGCAAGTGTTTCATTTTAACTGTCAAAGCATGTTGCAAGTGATATGCTCGGTACTTGGTTGTCACTTCCCCACTGGGAACACGAAACAGTTCGATCTGGACCTTCAAGATGTTACAGTTCCAGTAGAACGATTTTACTGTACTTAATTTTTGTTTGAAAAAATGTTGATTTTCAGTTTAGGAAGTTTTCATTTTGTCATTCTTCTTCATTTGATCCACTCCGTGACCTGTGATTATTTTAATCAGCAGTAAGGATTTTGAATTTATATATTTTATTTAAAACTTTTATTGCTTTTTTAAATTTTTTTTTTAAAAATTAGACCCAGAATTGTAAGCTCGGACGGCCACGTCATTTTCCAGGGAGCGGAAAATCGAAATGTAACCTTAAAATGTTTAGGGTCTGGCAGCATTCGTTTGAACGATGATGATTTGGTGACTGTTGTCGAAACTGTAAGTACCAGCCATTAAAAAAAAATTAGAATAATTAGTGATTTTATTTATTTTTTAAGGCAAAACGAACAGCTACTGAGTTAACACAGTTAAAACAGGAAGATTTGGTATGAAATTCAGTTTAAATTGAATATTTAATGATATAACGATTACATGTTTCAGGCAACCATACACTTGAGACTGCAAGAAGCTTTTGAGCAACTGGATAAACTTAATGCATTAGCTAGCCACCTGCATCAGTTGGAAACTTCAGTTGCCACACTTTCATCTTTGGTAGAGTATTTTGGTTTTAATTTAAATGGTTAACATTTATTTACACATTTGTTTTCTTAAAGGTTCAAAATTCAACTCGCAAGATTATTACGCTCAATACTAGAATTTCTTTCAACCGGAATCAAGTATAAAAAAAATTATGAATTATATAATTTGATTTAAAATAAGAACTTTGTAGTTACGAATGCTCCGAAGACGAATCAATAATATCCAGAGGGTGAGTAATGGCTTTTCAATGCTCAATTTATGAGTTTTCATATCTCGCTCCGTTTTAGCTTCTGAACAAAGATGAGTGCACGAGCAATCCGTGTCGTAATGGCGGGAAATGTGAAGACAGCTACAATGGTTATGTTTGCAGATGTCCTGACTACTGGCAAGGAGTGAATTGTGAGGAAGATGTAAACGAATGTTCATTATTTACTGGAACACCTCAAGGTTGTCAGAACGGAGCAACTTGCGTTAATTTAATTGGCAGTTTTGAGTAAACAATAATATGGTTTTGTATTTATACGATATGCTAACTTTATTTTCTATTTAAAGGTGTCAATGTCCAGCAAATTGGCACGGTGTGCATTGTAATGAAAAACATGATGATTGCACCGGTGCATCCAGTCAAGCGTTGTGTGGGCATGGATTGTGCCATAACGTCGAGCGAGTGCAATCCGGAATGGTAAATTTTTGAAAATTCCTCGAATAGATGCTTCAATCATACTTTAAAATTCTTGTGAAGCCCAAATACGAGTGCCTTTGTGACGAAGGTTGGAATAAAACGGCGGGTCCAAATCCTGCGTGTGTTACAGATATCGATGAATGTTCTTGGGCTCGATATCCTTGCTCGGTCAATCCTAAAGTTCCTTGTTATAACACTCAAGGCAGTTACATTTGCGGATCCTGCCCATCAGGTTTGCCAGATAAACGTTATTTCAGTTATCGGTGGTTAATTTTTATTTTTGTTTTAGGTTATATCGGCAACGGCCATACGTGTGAAGATATCAACGAATGCTTCATGAACAATGGCGGCTGTTCTATGAATCCGGTGGTGCAGTGCACGAATACTATAGGTTCACGGCAATGCGGGCCGTGTCCACAAGGTACCTTGAAAATTCTGATTTTTAATTGAAAATTCTTAATTTATTATGTATATATATTTTAGGATATCAAGGGGATGGTGTAATTTGCTCTCAGGCGAATGTGTGTTTAATGAATAATGGCGGCTGCAGTTCGTTGGCACTTTGTATCGCGAATCTTGGTAAAATTTCAATATCGTATTTTTTTTTTTTTTTTTTTTTATTTTATATTAATTTTTTTCTACAGCAATGATAGGAGGTCGGGAATGTCGGTGCGGTCCTGGATACGTTGGTTCTGGATTGGGTCCTTACGGGTGCACGGTACAGGCAGGAGGGCATACTTCAGACCCGGGTGTCTTTTTAAATCCTTGTGACGCAAATCCGTGCGTTCACGGTACTTGCACCGTAAGAAACGATGTCGTGTTTGTTTGTATTTTGCAATTTAGTTTTACTTTATCGTTGAAGCTGTATGGAGTATCGTACCATTGTACTTGCCAGCCAGGATTCATCGGAGTTAATTGTGAAAATCAACTGAACCCATGTCTCAGTCACCCATGTCAAAATGGAGGAAGTTGCGCTGCTATTGGAATGGAATACAGTTGTACTTGTGCGAGTGGATTTACTGGAAACAATTGCCACGAACAACAGCAAGGTACAATTCTTCTGATTATTGGTCCCTGATGTTAATTTGATTTTATTTTCAGGATGTGGCGATATGTTATACGAACAGTCTGGTAATCTTAGATATCCATTATTTGAAGGAGACGATTACCTTCATAATCAGGACTGCGTATGGCAGATCACAACAACTTGGGGAAAAGTGATTTCAATAAAATAAATTTTAAAAATAAAATACAAATAAAATTTACTAATATTTTAGGTAGTTAATTTAACATTTACTGAGTTTCATTTGGAAGAAGCGGACAATTGCCCATACGATTTTGTTCAAATTAATGATGGGCCTAGTATAACTTCAAACGTTATAGGCCACTATTGCGGGACAGCGCTTCCTAATGGTGGCAACATTGTTACTCACTCCGATTCAGTGCGTATTTGGCTTCATTCCGATCACTCCAATGCAGGAAAAGGATTCAAACTGAGCTGGAATGCGACTGATCCACGTGAGTTTAAAATTTTCCATTGCAAACTCTTTTAATATACCGTATGTGGTGTGTCTTTAGAATGTGGAGACCATCGTGATGCAGATTATGGGATCATTCAATCGCCTGGTTATCCGGGTAAATATCCCGCGAATCGTGATTGCTATTGGACTATAACTGTACCAGCAGGGAAAAAGATATCGTTTCAATTTCACACTCTAAAATTAGAGGAGCATTTTAATTGCAGTTATGACTTCTTGGAGGTAAGTTTTAGTTCAATTTTTATTTTTATAATTAATTATGGAAATAATTTTGATTTTAGATACGCAATGGATTGTCAATTACTGATCCACTGTTGGCTCGATATTGCCAAACTTACGCACCGGTACCTCTGACAACTCCTGGAAGAAGTGTTCTTCTGTACTTCCATAGTGATGAGATAAATAACGATTTTGGATTTCATATTACGTACACATCTATTCCAGGTTTAGTCGAAAGTCAACATTTTATTTTAGTTTCATATTAACGGCTGAAACATTTTGAAACAGGTTTACCGGGATGCGGCGGGGAATTCACCGCCCCACAAGGCGTAATTACTTCTCCAGACTTTCCCAATGTACATGCTGCTGAATTAGAGTGTGATTGGCATATAAGCGCTCCACACAACGAACGGATTAGACTTGCGTTCACGTATTTGGACCTAGAAAATCATGTTAATTGTATTTTTGATTTTGTAGAGGTTGGTATTGGCTTTGCAACTATGTTGTATCTATTCTTATTTAAAATATTTTTTTGAGCATAGATATGGGATGGTTCTAATTCTCACAGCGCCTCTATTAATCGAGTCTGTGGACGGGTCATTCCACCCCCTATAATCTCATCGTCGAATCACTTATTTGTAAAATTTCGAACGGATGAGACAGAATCTTTCACCGGATTTCGAGCAGAATACGAATTAGGTTTAATATTTAGATATGAAAATCGTCGTCGTTTAGATTTTTATTTAATTATTTTTTAATTTTAGTTTGCGGGGGTGATTATTCCGACTCGACTGGCACAATTCATACACCTTTTTATCCTGATCCGTACCCAGAATCGAAGGAGTGCATCTATCGGATTGTACAACCCGTTGGGACTATAATTATTTTAGAGTTTGAAGCGTTTGATGTTGAGGGTGATTATCAGGGTGATGAGTTGTGTCATTACGATTATCTGGAGGTAAGTTTGATTTATCATATTTATTGAATGCATCGATACTTTCTTTTTTTGCTTTTAGATTCATGATGGATATAATGAGAATTTTCCACTTCGGGCAAAGTTGTGTGGCGAAAAATCCCCCGAGCCTATTGTATCTACGCAGAATGTTCTTTGGATGAAATTTGTGACAGATTCTTCGCAGCAAAACAAAGGATTCTTGGCTCATTATCGGACAGAAGATATCCGTAAGAAATTATATTTTTGTCATAACGAAATTCTATTTTTATAATTTTATTTATTTTGATTTATTTTTTAAATTAATTTTTAGAATGTGGTGGAATTTATTTGAATGAAATGTCGGGCACTATTACTTCTCCCGATCATCCCATGCCTTATCCGCATAATACTTTGTGTACCTGGATTATTCAAGTGCCAGCGCATTATCTGATTTCTGTTACATTTATGACTTTTACTCTTGAGGGCTCCGGTAGTTGTCTCTATGACTACGTTCAAGTGTTTGACAATGTTACGCTTCTCGGTCATGCTGGTTATTCTATGGGAAAGTATTGAAACTGAAAAGAAACTCGTTTTATAAATCTTTTATAAATTAGAACGTTTTTAGATTTTGTGGATTGACTATTCCTGCACCTGTAACGTCGATGGGCGATTTAATGACAATCGTGTTTAAAAGTGATGACTCTGACAGCTTTGATGGGTTTACTGCAAAATTTGAAGCTGTTGATAGTTCTACAGGTTAGAAAAAACTGCATAAATAAAATAAAATGTTAAACTATGGTATATTTGCATTTAAGCTTGCGGTAGAAATTATTCTAATCAAGTGGGATTTCTTCAATCTCCAAATTATCCTAATGGATATTCAAATTATCTGGATTGTACTTGGATAATTAAAGTTCCTAGTATGCAGCAAATCGAAATTAATATAACGGAAATCGATTTAGAACATCATGACACTTGTGACTACGACTATCTAGAAATAAGGTTAGTTAACTTACGACTATGATTGTAATTATTTTCATCAACAGTTTTTATTTTGATATTATATTATTGTTATTATTTATTTATTTTTTAGAAATGGAGGAACACCAGATTCTCCACTTTTGGGTCGATATTGCAGCCCACATAATGTTCCCGGGCTAATAAAATCTTATTCGAATCAATTGTACATCCATTTCCACAGTGATCACTCTAACGTTGAAAAAGGATTTAAACTAATATGGGATGGGACTTTAACGGGTAAATTAATGTAATTTTTTCATGTGACTCGTAAAAATAATTGTAACTACTAGGTTGTTCCGGTGTATTAACTGCTGCTAGTGGAACCATCACTTCTCCAAATTATCCCGATCATTATGATCATAACGTCCTATGTGAATGGCACATTGCAGTAAGTCATGGCAGCAGAATAAAAATAATAATAAATGATCTGGACACTGAACAAGACCCTAACTGCAGGTTTGATTATTTAGAGGTTCGTATATCCATTACTTTATAATTAGTATCGTAAAATTAATCTTCAAATTTTTGTTAGATTATGGAGAAAAACTCAAATAGAACGAGTAGAAAATTTTGTGCCGATACTATTCCAGTAACTCCAATTTTTACTGATACAAATGTGGCCGTCATTCGTTTTCAGTCTGACAGCTCTGCCAATGGAAGAGGATTTTCACTCACCTTTGAAACAGGTAAATTAAATACCATTAAGCAGTAGGTCAGTAGCGGATTTATTGGTTCTCGCAGTTCTCGTAGTAGAAGGGCCTCTTGCGGTAGGGGGGCCCCTAATTCCAAAAAAAAATTCAAAACGAAATTTTTTCGAAATTTTTTTAAATTGGTGCCCCAAAAAAAGCTGCGGTAAGGGCCTCCAAACCATAATTGACCCGTGTCTGACATTGAAAAGCAAATTGAGATAAATTAAATTTGTTTTTATTCTGAAGAATGCAATAACAACATGACTGGTGGTAGACGAGGCGTAATTGAAAGCCCAAATTTTCCGGATGTTTACCCACATGATCAGAACTGTACATGGAAAATTCAAGCACCATGGGGAAACAAAATCCGTTTGGTGTTTTCACATTTAGATATGGAAAAGGCTTTTAATTGCAGTTACGATAGTTTAGAGGTAAGATTTATTTTGTATAAATTCTACAGCATTTTATGTTGTTTTTTTTTTTTGTAAATTTAAAATTTAAAATTCAGATTTGGGATGCTGCCACTGAACCTCCAAAAACCGTGGGAAGGTATTGCGATTCACATATCCCACCTGATCCGATTACGTCTGAGTCTGAATTAATGATTATTAATTTTAATTCGGATTACTCAGCTAGTTTTGATGGATTTCGTTTGGAGTGGTTTATCGTTGGTAATGTAGTTTGGGTTTATTATAATGAAATAAGTTAAGTTTAAAATATTTCTGTTTTTATTAAAGTTTGGAATTCAAATGTATTTTTACAGGATGCGGTGGAAACTATGCTCGAAATGAAGGTAATTTGAGTTATCCGGAAGATGTTAATCATTTACCCAGAGTGATTTGCGAGTGGTCCATTAGTGTTGATTACGGTCGTCAAGTTAAACTTGTCATAGACAAATTTGATTTGGATTTTTTAAATTGTAATGGCAATTCTCTCCAGGTATACATTGTTCGTTTTTAAATTGGTTCAATAATAAATTTTGGAAGCATTTCCATTAAATTAGATATTCGGAGGTCCTGATGGTACATCGCCTAGTCTGACATCCCCACTTTGTCACAAGTCGTCTAATCCGCTGATATTTACTTCGATGGGAAATCACATGTTTCTTCGTTACACACGATCGGTTATGGCAAGAGGTTCTGGATTTACAGCTAGTTGGACCGCTAGTGAAGGTGGTTGCAGTCACCAATTTACGTCTCCCAATGGAATAATCAATACTCCCAATTATCCAAACGATTACAACATTTTGGATGATTGTTCTTGGTTAATTACGGTTGACGAATTTCATACAATTGCTCTAACATTTCAAGATATTCAATTAGAAATAGAAACAACCTGTATTTATGATTATGTTGCTGTATGTCACCTGAATATCATTTATTTGGAATTTAAAAAAATAAATGTACACTTTTTTGTCTGCAGGTTTTTGATGGTGATAGTGAAGAGGCAGAAAGAATATTTTTTTATTGCGGTTATGAGACTCCTACGAGTATTTTTCGTTCATCTTCAAATAACATGTACATTCGTTTTAAAGCAGATGGAAGTAGCCAACATAAAGGGTTTAAAGCAAATTATTCTATGGGTAAGTTTTTAAAAGCAGCAATCTGCTCAGTGATTATGCTTTAAGTAATTTTTATTACATTATTTCAGACTGTGGTGGAGTTTTAAATGCTAATGAGGGTGGTATAATTAGTATTAGCCCCAGTTTTATTACTTATTCATATTCTCCAAATTGCACTTGGTTAATAAAGGCAGAAAACCCTGGTAAAATTTGTTTGATTTGATTTTTGTGGGGGTTTAATTTTCAAACGTTTTTATTCTCAGCCGATCACGTCACACTAGCGATTACTGAAATGCGCATATTAGATTCCCGACGTAGAGGTTGGAATTGTTCTATGGGGTTCTTACGCGTATATGACGGCGATAGTGAGTTCGCTCCAGAACTGGGGACGTATTGTCGATTTGATGCACCTCCACCAATAACTTCTGAGGGAAATTCGTTGTATGTTGTTTTAGCAAAAGGTCGCAATCATTCGGGAAGCAATTTCTTTGCTAATTCAATATCTTTAACTGCTAATTACTACGAATCCTCGTCAAGTAAATGAATTAGTTCATAAAGTTTGTGTATCTATTTAATTTTTATTCAAATGATGACAGGTTGCGGAAGCAATTACACGTCGGTTAGTGGAGCTTTTAGTTCACCTGGGTATCCAAACGGCTACCCTTTGGAAATGGAATGTATTTGGATTATTAAAGCTCCTCCAGGAAATCGAGTACAACTGTCGTTCAGTGCATTTGACATAGAAGATAGCGAAAATTGCAATTTAGATCATCTGGAAATTCACGAAGTAAATGCGTCGGGACGTCTGCTTGGTTCCTTCTGCGGAAGTGACTTGCCAACTAATTTGACAGCAGCTGAATCATTTTGGATTAAGTTTCGGTCAGACGATGCTGGAACAGCACTAGGTTTCATGGCCAATTACAAATTGCGTAAGTTGTTATTAAATTGATGTTTAAAAATGTAATAATCAAAAATTTCTTACCAGTTTTTGGAAATGAAATTATTGGAACCGAGGGCAAAATAGCCAGTCCACTTTATCCTCATTTTTCCAACATAAATGGTGTCTACAAATGGCATATTATAGTCCCAATGGAAATGCGCGTGCAAGTTGAATTTGAAGATTTCTCGTACAATAGAACGATTTTTAGATCCATGACAGTAAGAATAAGAGATGTGACTTAGTGTACGGAATGATGTAAAATTTATTGAATTTGTAAAGATTTACGATGGAGGCGATGTAACTGCTCCCGTTCTTAAACAACTCAGGGGAGTCAATTTACCGGACACACTTTATTCTAGTGGCAATGAGTTAGTTATTGTATATCCAACTGCTCATTTTGCACAATGTCGATTTTTACTCGCTTGGAAAGCGATTTATGAACTACCACCCACGGAAACTTCGGGTGAAACGTTCTTTTGGACTCCAGTTACCTCAAATAGTAAGTACACACAGAGACTTCAAGATTTTTCTCAACAACAAAGTAATAATTGTGTTTTTAATAGTTCCAGGTTGCGGTGGACACTTGTGGGTTCACTCTAATGGTACTACGAACGTAACATCACCGGGATATCCTAACGGCTATTCATCCTATTTAAACTGTGAATGGATTTTACAGGCAGAGCCAGGGAATCGCATAAGTTTAAAATTTATTGATATTGATCTGTCCGGCGATTATTATCAGTGTTATTACGACGCAATTTCAATTTATGATGGTAAAAAATGGCGCGATTTGCATACAGTAAGTTGTAACTAATTTTTGCGATCGGATTTAGGTGAAAATGGGTTGCAAAATTGGGGTACTGCATCTCTAGCGACTGTTTGCCTACGGGATTCCGTAGGAACTTATGTCAATTCTTCTGGCCAGTTCATGAAAGTTGAATTTCGAAGTAATTATGACAACAGGACAGGTTTTCTTGCTCAAGCAGAAATAAGTAAAAAATATATATTTAGAAGTTAAAACCGAATACATTAATGATTAATTTGCAGAATGTGGCGGTTATATCACCAACAGTATGGGTTTATTACTGAGCACAAACTATCCCAATGACTATCCCACAAATCAAAATTGCGAGTGGTTGATATCGGTTAAACCAGGCCGCACAATTTTAATTCAAACGCAAGTTTTAGATATTGAGAATACTGACGGTTGCATCGATGATTACATTATAGTGAGTTATTAACTATTTTTATCATATTATTTTAAGCTACATAATTATAAATGACCTTGATTTTAAGTTTCGGAATGGTGCGACAAAGAACTCTCCTCTGCTTTTCGACGGTAAATATTGCAATAACCATAGACCACCTTCCGCAATGAATTCAACTGGCAATCACGTATACATAAAATTTGTGTCGGATAATAAAGGAAGCAACAGGGTAAGAATAATAGGAGTTAACTTAGAATTCTAATTAATTTTTTTTATAATTTCTTTTGGTTTTAGGGATTCAGATTGTTTTATGAGGAACAGACTATTAGTTGTGGTGGTCATGTGGTATTAACACCGAGTGCGCCTCAGTACGAATTCACAACACCGAACTTTCCACGTATTCCACCGCCACATTCGGAATGCAAATGGATAATTACAGCACCTGCTGCACACAGAGTTCAACTTGATTTTGATTCTACTTTTGATATAACTGATTTGAATAAGTATTTATTAGAAATATAAGTTATCCCTTATGTTATGTTTTATTTTAAATTTTTTTTTTTAGTTGTTCGACAGAGTTTGTAGAAGGTTATGACGGAGGAACGATCAATTCTGATTTATTATTTAAGAAATGTGGTAGAGAAGCACCAGAAACCTTCCGGAGTTTAGGCAATACTATGTTGATTAGGTATTACACCGATACCGACAATGAAGGTTCTGGTTTTAAAGCCACTGCGAAAATAGGTATTCAAAATATTTTAAAATAAAACTCTTTTAAATACATTTGTTTTAATCATTAGCGGTTTGTGGTGGAACACTCGTCAGCAAGCTAGGAATGATAAGTACTCCTGATTATCCAGCTCCTTTTGCAAACGACTTGAATTGCGAATGGAAAGTTAAAGGTCCAACAGGCCATTACATAAGTTTTCTACCAGTTAATTACAATTTGCCATATTTTCACAATTGTTCGCAGACATCTCACGTATCAATTAGAGATTATGATAGTATGTTTTGTTTTAAAAGCTGAACTTTTTGCTCACTAAATTAACATTAATTTTGATGTTTCTTTGGATTTCTAGATACGGAATTGAAAACATTCTGTGGAGCAATGGATGAACCCATTGCTGTTAACACATCAGACAATCAAGGTTCTGTTCTCTTTAAGAGTTTGGCAAATCCCAACCAATATTCTGGGTTTAAGTTAAAATTTAATGCCAGTGTTGATTGTAAGTTGTTTTGACTTTTTTGTTATGTATTCTATTTATGTTACATTTTTTCAAGCGTGCGGTG
Source organism: Strigamia transsilvanica (assembly GCA_034701245.1). Classification (NCBI taxonomy): domain Eukaryota; kingdom Metazoa; phylum Arthropoda; class Chilopoda; order Geophilomorpha; family Linotaeniidae; genus Strigamia; species Strigamia transsilvanica. The sequence goes on along the minus strand of JAQIXU010000005.1, from coordinate 15,810 downwards.
GGGAAATGACAACTCCCACTGGAACAATAACGTCACCAAATTTCCCCGGAATGTACCCCCACAAACAACGTTGTTTTTGGAAAATTACGGTTGCGGAAGGTCGAAGGATTCGTGTAGAATTCACCGATTTTAATTTAGAAGAAAAATCGGCTTACCATGAGGAGATGAAATGTTTTGACCAAGTGATGGTAAATAAATATTTTTAAAGAGTTTCTGACTTAGTCGTTTCAGTTAATATTCTATTCACTTTGCAGTTGTTTGATGGCTCAATCGTTTATTCGCCTAGACTAAGTTCTTTTCTTTGTGGCAGTATATTACCTCCCGTCTTCCATACATCTGGTAACGGGCTGGGAATGTATTTTTTCACTGATGGAGATAGCACTGGAGGTGGATTTCGTTTAACTTATACATCTGACGAACCTGCAGGTGCTAATTTAAGCCTACATTTTTATTTATTTTTTTCGAGTTGATTTATTGAGTCTAAAATAATATTTAGTCTGTGGTGGAGAAATCAACTCATTACCTAGACAGTTATCAAGTCCGACCAGTTTAACTGCTGAAAATACTTCCGTACATTGCGTTTGGGGAATCAGTCAGCCCGAATTAGCTAACACGTCCATTATGTTTGATATCAGTTATTTTAATGTTGACCGTCGGTTCAGCGTAGATTTTCAATGCTTTCAAGCTTTCCTCAAGATTTTCATCGGTATACTGAGATTGCGCTGTGAAATGTTCAACTTTTATTAATTTTATAATCACTGTTTTATAGGTCCAGACGTTGAGGGTGCACAAGTTTTGTTCGATTTATGTGGAAATTTAACGGATCAACATATATTTGCTGTTCCAGCCACTACAACTTGGTTGCGTTACAAAAAGGCATTGTCTAATGACACGACGAGAGGGTTTAATTTGACTGCTAGTATTCAAAGTATACATACAGTTACCAAAGTTGAAATGTTTCTCGTGTAAAGATGCGTTTAAATTATTTTAGATTGCGGTGGGGTGATAACGGACCAGGAATTTACTTTAGTTACACCAAATTATCCTAATAATTACGGTCCAAATATACATTGTGCATGGATGATTACGGTTGAAGAAGAACAGCAGATTAAGGTTTTAAAAATAGTGAATATTTACAGTAATAAGAAAAGGATTATTTTTCGTTTTTTCTTTCTAATAGCTTACATTTGATGAATTTAATTTGGATGAAAATTCTAAAGATTATTTGATAATATACAATGGGCCGAGTCCAGCGAAAAGTCCAAGATTTGGTCACTTCAACGCTACATATAAACCCACTGGCATTCATAGTATGGGTAATTCCCTTTGGATTGAGTTTCATTCTGATGCCGCTGGAGGAGGACGAGGGTTCAAAGCAACGGGCTATGCAGATAGTGGAGGTAAATGAATACATCGAGTGGTAATATATATTTTTTTCATTTAAATATCTTTACAAAACGTTTTGTAGGTTGCAGTGGACATTATAACGCGGATAAAGGAACAGTTTCGAGCTTGAATTTTCCAAATCGATATCCAAATAACATAGAATGTATTTGGGAAGTAACGATGTCTCATGGATTTTTTGGGGTCATTACTTTTGTTGATCGTTTTGATATCCAAACGGACGATTCTTGTAGTAAAGATTTTGTTGCTGTAAGTTATTACATTTTTTAAATTTTTGAATTTTTGATTTTAATTTTGAATTTTAATCGTTTGTAGATATTTGAAGAAGTAGAAAATGAATGGAAACAGATTGGCAGTAACTTATGCGGCAAACAGTTACCGCAACCAGTGAAGACAAAAAACAATAAATTTCGACTGATGTTTCGAACTGATGATACTACCAACGGAGATGGTTTTAAACTCAAATGGGATAAAAGTAATTACAGCTCACACATACCTTAGTTCTGTACAAAAATTAAATTATATCCGGTATATATCTGTAGGTTGTGGAGGAGTTTATAATGAATCTTCTGGCAAAGTATATTCACCCGGTTTTCCTCAAGAATACAGCACTTATCTTACGTGCGATTATTTGATTGTAACGGATCCCCAACACTACATACAACTTGCATTTGATGACGAGTTTGATGTTGAAAGTAAGCTCTAAGATCAATTGTCATTCAAAGTAATTAAATAAGTTTTTGGCAGATGAAACGAGTTGCACATGGGACAGTGTGGAAATTTTTTCCGGGAGAAACGAACGAGGAACATCGTTGGGTAAATATTGTGGCACAACAGCACCCGGACCTTTTGTCGTGAGAGGTGGGGCAGCTTTTATACGATTTTTAAGTGACTCAATAGTGGTGAAGAAAGGTTTTGTTCTCAATTATGCTGTACAAGGTAAACATAAATATACATTTAAAAGAAAAAGACGTTTTAGCGCAGGTGGTACATGCAATTTAATTTTGTTTACAGAATGTGGAGGAAATTTGACGGGTTCATCCGGAATCTTTCAATCACCAACTCATCCGATGAGTTATTTTCCTAATACCAGATGCACTTGGACAATAAAGGGCACCGAGGGGCTTTATGTTGAAGTAGTGTAAGTGAAACTACACCCCTAGTTTATAGTTTAGAAATAAAATTCGACATTTTTTATTTTTAAAAGATTTGTCAAATTTGATATGGAAGACATGAATTGCATGTACGACTACGTAAAATTGTACGACGGAGATTCATTAGAAAGCCCCTTAATCGGAACGTACTGTGGAACGAAAGAGAAGCCATTACGAGTTCTCTCAAAATCCAACGTTTTGACCTTACAGTTTGTAAGCGATGAAATCATTCATCACTTCGGATTTCAAGCATACTACAGATCTACTTACGGTTGAAAAATCGAGCGATAATTTCAGAAATTTATAAGAATTTTTGTTTGTAATTTGATTTAGGTGAGAAACACAATTGTGGTGGTTACAAAAATGTTTCTTCTGGTTCTATATCGTCGTTGGATCATGACAACGACGGCAATTACGAGCCAGATTTGACTTGCGTTTGGGTGATTGAAACGCCTGAAAATCACAAAAATATTAAAATCACGTTCGATAAATTTGATATCGAAGCGCCAGATGATTTGGAGAAGGGCTGTCCATGGGATTATTTGGAGGTTTGCGCAGTCTATTAATTTAGTGGTTTTTTACATATTAAATGTACGGTATTTTCTATTATTAGATTCGTGACGGAGCTAGCGAATACTCTCGATTAATAGATCGTTATTGCGGTACAACAGTTCCAAACGTTATTTCTTCTTCGGGGCGGGCCTTGTGGGTGAAGTTTCATTCCGATTCTTCGCACAATAAAGCTGGATTTCATTTCAATTATGTTTCCATCACTGGTGAACCTCTTAATGTTACGATGTAATAAAATTCATTTGTCATGTCTTGTTTTTTTAAAGCTCCTTGCAGTGATAACCTAGTGGCAACGAATCACAGCAAAGAATTGGTTTCACCTAATTATCCGTACGGATATGCACCTAATACTCGTTGTGAATGGAACATAACGGCTGATCGGCCTGGCTCGATTGAATTAACATTTGTGGATTTTGAGTTAGAAAATAGCACTAAATGTTCTAATGACTTTTTAGAAGTGAGAGATTCAAGAGATGAAGTGAGTTGTTTTGTTTTCCTTTACATTTTAAGTTGTTTTTGATGTGAAATCTTATTTTTTTTAGACTTCGTACGCGCACTGGGGCCTTGAACTCGAGGGTATCTACTGTGGCAAGAATATCCCGCATCATTTTTTGTCATTTTCTCCACACGTTAGATTGAATTTTGCCAGTGATAATACACATTCAAGTACTGGTTTTAAACTTACCTATAAACTTGCAAGTGAGGATTAGAAATCACTAATTAAATATAGACATTAAATGATATTTATGATAATTTTTATTTTTATATCAGCTTGTAACTATTCTTATGGCGAAGATGAAGATAATGGAAGAATACGCATAAATTTGCAAAATTTCTTTGCAACTGATGCTTGTCTAGTTTCAGTATCTACCGCAGAGGGTAAAACAATTGCCCTCCATTTTCTAATTTTTGAGATTTCATGGTCTCATAATTGCTCAGATGGATATATGAAGGTATTACAAATAATAAATTAATAAATACAGATAATTGTACGCATTTATTTGATTTTACTTAGGTGTTTGATGGAAAAACAATCTCGGATCCTTTACTAGAAACTACGTGTGGCTTTTATACGCCGAATTCTATTTTTTCCAGTGGGAATAATTTATTGCTCTTTTTTAAGCCTCCTGGCACGTATTACCGGAACGTAATCGATATTTCGTATACTACCACGGATCAGGGTAAGGTCATTTAATAATTTTCAATGACGAATTGCTCGTTAATGTACATCTGCACATTTAGGAGCTGGTTGTGGCGGTACTCTCTCCGGAATTAATGGAACATTCAGCAGTCCTTATTATCCTGGCAATTACTCGGTGGCTAAAGAGTGTCTATGGATTATTCAAGTTCCTCCTGCGGCTGCTGTTGAACTCTATTTTCGTGATGTTGACATAACACCTAGTTCGGATTGTAGTGCTCACCTTTCGGTATACGACGGAAGAGAAGCCGTTTTAAATAAGCGTTTGGCACATTATTGCGAAACAGTAGGGAAATTTGCAGTTATTTTGGTTTTAAAATTCTCATTTCTTTTTTTTTTGGTTATTAGTTCAGTCATTATAACACTCCGCGAACCGTAAGCGGTTCAGATCACGAAGTTCTTGTTCAGTATGTCAGCAATGTAAATAATACTAGACGTGGATTCAAAGCAACTTTTAGATACAGTGGATGGAAAGGTAGGGGTTTTAAGGTTTTAATATTGCGAATCAAAAGTACATTGTTTTGTTGTTTTAGAATTTACACCAGAAACCATTCCAAAAGATTAAATGTGCGGCACAACTAGTTACCGCGATTAAACAAGCAAGATTATTTACTTTCGAATATTATACTTTCCAACCAATGTGCTCATTTTTGTTGGCTTCTTTTAACCATTCCATGAGTGGATTAAAGTATTCCATTAACGGTCCTGCGTCCATTTTGGTCATTTTGCCATCACTGATTACTGCTAAAGCTTCGTGCCAGGGTTTGGAAGAACCCAACTTCAGCATTTCACTGTTAAAGACGTTTTACTTGAGTTACTAAAAAAAAATTAATCATCGATGGTTATTACCTTAATTTAGCACCGGCTACTTCTGATTTGTATATGTCACACGTGTGCAATGGACCCTCGTGGCCGGTAGCTTCACAAAGAAGTTTATGAAATTGCAGTTGAAGAATAGCCGCTATGTAATACCTGAAATTACATTCCTTATTTTCTTTTATTTGGTGAAATTTTTAAATAATTTGTACCTGCTGTATTCAACATACGACGACACGTGGTACTTGGCAGCTGGATCAAAGTCTTCCTCAGATCGGGGCACGGGCGGAATTAAACCTTGATATTTCAGTCTGCAATCAATCGATCAAATTACCTATTTTGAATTTAAACAAATTAACGTTTGATGATTAATTACCTATATTCCCACCATTTGCTATTCAATTCTTCCTTTTTTATTTCACCTCTAAAAATCGCCCAGCGATATTTATCTATGAGATAACCAAACGGCAGAAAAGATACCTTTTTCAGAGCGCGTGAAAAGAGGAAATTGATGTCCGTTTCTAAAAAAATAGACACGAATTAGTGGTTTGGTTAGTTTGTTTTGGATTAATTTTGAAACCGTTATCAGTTTCGTAGGTGGGAAGCAATCCGATTTCGTGTAGATGTTTTGGTGTCGAGACTGAAATGGACATTAGATCTCCAACAGCTTCGTGGAATCCTGGGTTAGCGCCACGTCGAAATGCGATCGGTTGATGTTTGTATTGAAGGTAGTATTGAATGTGTCCCATTTCGTGATGAGTTGTTTCTAAGTACTCCATCGTTACATCGGTACATTGTTTTATACTAAAAATCGTAAATTTTTATTTTTATTTTTTTTATTATTTTTTTTATTTATTTACCGAAAGTCATTTCCATCATAAAAATCCCAAGCTGAAGCGTGGCATGTTAGGTCTACGTTTTCGGGTTTTTCGATTATAGATTTTTCCCAAAATTTCTGAGGCATCGGCTCGAGATTTAATGATACAAAAAAATTCTCAGCTAGTTTAAACATTTTCAAAGGCGTGTAACCCTGAAATTAAAAAAAAAAAAGTATTTATGCCAGACAAGAACCATCAACGTTGTTTAGAACACCATTAATTAAATATAATGATAGATTGTGACCATTTGTTAAGTTACGCTAAAAAAGTTGTGTAACCGGTTTCATCTAAATTAGTTGTAAAAAAAAATCTAGAGAGAAGAGTTTTGAACTTTTGTAATTTTTTTGTAACCTGTTCGACCATGGCCTTGGTAACATCAACAGTTGTTTTATTTGGAAACGGAATTGCCAAATGATAAATATTATCCCACGATTGAGCCCACATATTTCCTGAAAATCAATTTTATTTTATTAACGGATTAATCATGCACAAAATTTCAATTTGTCTACCTAATATGTGAGCTGGCAATGGGCCATCCGCATCAATTTTGTCGCTTCCATATTTCTCAATCAATTTCCTGCGTACGTACGCGTGAACTTGTACGTAAAGGGGCTCCATTTGCTGCCACAGTCTTTCAAATTCCTCTTCAATTTTGTCGTCCTCGTAACCCGACAACCAAGAGTCAGCTAAATCAGCATAACCTTGAAATTATAGTAAATTTAAAATTAAATTTTAAAATTAAATTTAAAATTCCAAAAAATTGATTTTAATTTCACCATCAAATTTAGCAATTTCTGTTTCAAATTCTAAATACTTCATGAAGTTTTCGCGGTTAGGCTTTCCTGCAGCATCGTGCCATGATAGCCACACATGCTGCAACTCATCATAATCCTCAGATGTAGCCATTATGCGTGTCAAATCTAATTCAGAGCCGAAGTCAATTACTCAAACTTTCAACTCGCGTATTCGTTTTCTCTAACCTGGATCCAGCGATAGGTTGCAGCTGTCCGAGTCATTTGAGGTTGATTTATAAGAACAAATGCGCGCTTTGCTGTATGTTGATTTCATATCGGCTTCCAAATCTTTGTACTAAAATTTACAATTTGTTATGAAACAACAAATTGAGAAAACTAGAAATGTATATTCGCAAATTTATCATTTTAATAAATACGATTTAGCTGTTCGATTTTCAATCGACTGGAAATTTGAGAATATTCAATATTTTCATTTTTAATACCTTTTTAAATCTTTCGTCGCCCAAAGAAGCACTCCCTAAGTCTGATAACGCTTTAAATTGACGCTTCATTAGAGGATCACTAAAATTTAACCAAGCAAAGCTGGTTGCTTGAGGCCACACTTCATTTTCTTTAAACTTCGCGAAACGACTGCTGGCTTCTATCTACAAAAGTAAACAATCTAAACTATTTTAACAAAATAAATTTACATTAATTACAGCAAGTTGTTTATTGTGGTCCGTCAAATTCGACCCGTAATTCCAAGATGCAATTGAACGTTCATTTATAAATTTTTCGACTTCACTGTCATACCTTAAAAAAAATTATTAATATTTTATTTTTACAAAAAAACGTATCTCAAAAAATATAATTTTGGATTTTAGTTTTACCAGTTTAAAAATTTCGCGGCTTCAGTAACATCTGTGAGGTTTCCTTGACGGTAATGGTGTTCCCGTGCAACGCAAAGAGATGCTAACACGACTAGTATCCAGATGCTCGCCATGTTAAATGATTCCAGTCGTGAAAGATCTTCATTGCTCGTTACGTAATAACATGCCCTCAAGACATTGTTAAGACCGATGATCTCACATTTAAAGATGAAATCACAATTTTAATCAAAAGTATTCAGATTTTGTAATGATGTGGCAAATTATATCAAACATTTATTCTCACTCATCCTTTATTTTTATAATAACCCGCATGTGTTCTCAGAAGTCAAGTTAAATTAGAGAGATAACGTGGCTTCAGCCATCTGTTTGCGTGTAACATTTTATTATCCCTGACAAAAGGGTTATGGCATTACATGAATAATGATGTCTGTGTATTCATACATTTTGTAGCAGTTTTTATCGTGTTCTTTAACTCAATTGTTTTCAGACCATCCAATATTTTCTTGCTTATTTTCTAATTTTAGCCAATCATGTAATGGTTTAAAATAATCCATAAGAGGTTTAGCGTCCATTTCGGACGATTTTCCATTGGTAAGAATATACATCACTTCGTACCAAGGGATCGATGATCCGAGTTGAAGAGCTTCCCTGCAAAACAACAGAAAAAAATTTCTCCTTCAAAACTTTTACTTTTACATACCTCAGTTTTTCACCCGCAGCTTTTGATCCATGAATGTTGCAAGTATGTAATGGCCCATTATAGCCACTAGCTTTACATAAACCTTCGTGAAACTGAAACTGAATTATTCCACTGACAAAATACCTGAATTTACACATATAGTTCGATTAAAATTAAATTGTGAATAAGTGTGTAATGCGATGAAGTAGACTTATATACCTTATGTAATCTTCGTTTTTAATTACTTGAATAATGCCTCCCAATTCAAAATCATCTTGTTGAACTTCAAAAGATGCCTTGATTCCTTGATATTCCAATCTGCGTGAATTTTTTCTTGTAAAATTCTCCAAAACCAAGGTCAAGGCTTTAGTACCTCATTTCCCACCATTTGTTATTCATGTCTTGTGCATTAATTCTCCCAGCGTATAAATCCCAACGCCACATGTCCACCAACATGCTAAAGGGCAAAATAGATATTTTCTCTAATGCCATCATGTAAAGAAAATTGACGGTCATTTCTTTAATATTAAAAAAGTAATATTTATTAATTAATATAAAGACTAGTAGGTGTTCCATAATTCTACCATTGTCACTAAAATGCGAAGATCGGTTAAAGTAATTATTGCTCGTTACCGATAAACCAATAACGTCTCCGACTGCCTCGTGAAAACCTAAATAGACAAATGCAGAGTGTAAAATGAACTAATAATACTGATTATATAATCAGGGGCACCTGGATTCGCGCCTGCGCGAAAGGCGATGTCCAGGTGAGCGTAATTCATGAAATATTGAATGTGACCCATTTCGTGGTGAGCAGTTATAAAGTTTTTTTGATTTATTGCAGTGCACTGTAGTATTCTATGAACAGCGCGATTGTAAATTAAGTTTGACGTGACATTTTACTCCCATTTTCAACATTACCTAAAATCCTTCCCATCACAAAAATCCCATGCTGAAGGATAACACGCTACTTTTCGATCGCGTGGTTTGTGAAATAAAGAATTTTTCCAAAACTCAGGCGTCATCTTAGAAAGTCCGAGAGAAACGAAAAAATCTTCGCACATTTTGAAAAGTCCCGTAGCAGTTAATTTCTGAAGCATCGGAATGAATAAATATTTACAATTTGACATTACAGCACAATTTGACATTGCTACACCTCATTAATTAAACTTTGAGTCAAATCCTGTGGCCGTTTTTTAGGGTAAGGCAATGTCGCGTTGAAAATATTTCGCCAATTTGAACCAAACTTACTTCCTTATTAAAAAATAAAATTCTTCAGTTTTTTTGTGACCCCATTTTTTTTAATAATACAATAGGTTTTGCCCTGACCTAAAAAATGAAACGGAATGGGTCCTTTTGAACCGATCTTGTTTTCATGAATTTGTATGAGTTTACGTCGCACATACGCATGCAATTGTAAATAAAGCGGTTTCACTTGTTTCCAAACACTTTTGACGTTGGCAATGAAATGAGAATCTTCATAAAAACTGTGCCAGTATTCGCTGCAATCGCTGAAACCTGATTAACGTGTGCAAATAATAACACAATTGTGTTGAATTTTGATCTTAATTACAATACCTTGCAATTGACAGGCCTCATTCCACAGCTTAATGCTTTTTAAGTACAATAAACGATTTGATTTCCCGACGAGTTTTTTCCACAACCACCACTGATAAGCTCTTTTTTCAGAGAGAGAACTGAAATGCAGCTGGTCAACGTCTAAATTGTAAATCAAAATATGTGGATTACTAATTGATGCAGGATAATATCAAGAATTTTATTGCTTATTGGTTCTTTCGCCATATTTTCTTCCATTTTAGAAATGTGCATGTGTAATAATCTGACTTTATCTTCACTTAACATGCTCGTATCGACGTTACGAACAATCGCAATTAACTGTCTCTGGAGTGATGGTTGATCTTTCAGACAACTCGTATTAAAACTCCTCGTTTCGTTCCAGACCCAACGTTTAAATTTATCAATTTTAGTATGTGCTTCGAGCTGTTAAATACATTCAAATTTGTAATCGAGTAAAGAAAAATATTTCTAAAGAACTCTTACTGCAGCTAATTGGTTTCCCCGTGTAATGTTTACGTAGTAATTCCACGTAGTTTTCTCGTTACAATTGCAATTCTTTTCTTCCTCCAAATTGTACTTAAGTAAAAAATTCCGAAATTCCGAAATGCAAGACAGATTCACCGAACGAATGGAGTTTACAACGAAGAAGAAAAGGAAAACAAACTTCATTTTCTTTCAACAATATTTAAAAAAAATGAAATTAACAATTTACTTACCTTTTTATCAACGTCAACATGCAAATTTCACTTGATGACCTTAATGAATATATGCAACAGATGTCCTCGTTCGGAATATAATTTGTTTTACAAAAATAAAAAATAAATAAAATAAACAAAACCATAAAACGTAAAATATCGTTAAAAAAATAATAATCAATACCAAATATAATTTATTAGGCTTAACTTATGAATACTCCCTACAGTATTTACATTAAAACCTTTACAGCGATCTCATTTATCAACAATTCGATACAGTGCACCATCCAGCATCAAGTTCTATTTGTTTTCGTTTGCATCGTGAGAGACCAATATTTGTAAAACAAAACAAAACAAAAACAAAAAAACATGTCGCCACTACAAAAAAAAAAATTAAAAAAAAAGAAATTATGTTTTAAATTATTATTTAAAGACATTATGATTGTAATGTCGCTGTTGATATTCTTCTATGCACCGAGTGCATTCATCTGTATAGTCAAATTATATATTTCAGTGTCTTAAGTTATCGTCAGTAACCCACGATGGTGTACGGTGTTCTCGCCGAGGTATGAAGAGGGCGACGAGAGACACGAAAAATAATCCCGTAATTCCAAGTAAAGCAAAAGTAGAAGTGGCATTGAAATACTGACGATATTGAATTCGACAATACCAAATTGCTCCCAAAATAACTCCAAATAAAGGTAACATAAATCGACTAAGATCCAACTCGTTGTACGTCTCGCTTTGCCCGGCCGATACAGGAGCGATGTTGTTGGAGATCTGACAGTGCACCACGCAATTATCAAACAAACCGTAAAACTGCAAGGTCTCCTGGTCGCTTCGAAGAAGTTGCCCGTTAAATATTAATCGGACTATTTTATCATTTTCTAACTCCTCTCCGAAATAACGTCTGCAAAATTAAAAACAAAAATAAATTAATATGCCAAAAACATCAATTAAATCGCACTTAAAAATCACCTTTTAAAATCTCCAAGTTGCTCCTCGAGGTACCCCTCCACCAATTTCTGCGTATCATTTAAAAACTTTAGTCGTATGCGTATAAATGCTGGCGTAGTGTCAGTCTCGGCAGAATTAATTTTCACTCCAGGTCCAGCTGACGCTGCTTGATTTGATATGCCACTATCGTTAACATCACGCGTAATAACTCTCTTTCTTAATTCCACATGTTCAACACCGTTACTTTCGTCGGTGCATCTAATAGTCACATTTTCTGGCGGATTCTCCGCGCCATCCGAATGACTAGGACCGGCGACATTATCTTTGCAAAAACTGGTTCCTGGACGGGCGTCATCACTCGCAACTGCTTCGGTATCTTCGTTCGTGGAAGCGGAAGGCTGGAATGGAGGTTTCGTGGGAGTTTTTCCGAGTGCAGGATTGTTCGATTCGGGCGCTGTCGGAACACCGTCGTTTTCCTGAACCGATTCGTTGATTCTGGATAACGTGCGCCGTCGTTCAATCACCAGCACTGCCGTTCGAATCAAAGGCTGCTCGCTTACGGATGTTGAAAACCAGGCGAGGAGAAGGCAAGCAACGAGGAACATAATTGCCATAAATAAGACGACTTCATCGCCCACGCCTTCGATGAGTGTCATTCTGTTTGCCACCGTTACCATTGGCCGAAGAGATCCGTACCTGCTGTCAAATGGAAAGAAAAAGAAATGTTTACTTCAGTTTTCAAGCATTGTCGATAGTTTTGCCAAAATTATTCGTTCGTGTAATGTGCAATGAGGGAAATGGCCGTTACGTATTTAATTACGTAATCGCCTTCAAATGGTTTTGATTTTTACTTACGAAATGTACGCTTCGTGTGGCATGGTTTTATTTAAGCGACGTTATGTGTGGAAATGTTTTGTCAGTGCTTTTAACGTCCATCGTTGATGGGAAATTATAAACACGACTGGGAAATGAGATTTGTTTTCACATTTTCGACGTATAATTGCAGGAAGTGTTTTTCAGTTATCGCTAAATGAGGTTGAAGGGTCAACAGTCGTTCGACGCTAAGGTTTATAAACCGATTGCACACTAAACCGACTCAAGTTTTGTATTTCTGTGGGAAAATAGTCATATTCTCACCTGTTAGCTCTTATCATGCAACATATTCATTTCCAACGTGTAGTCTGCTCCATTTTGTTAATCTCGACAACAGCTGCCTTCCTTTTGAGTTGAAATAATTGAGTTTTTAAAAAGACGTTACGATTTCCATTCCGATATATATTTTTAATTCTATTTTTTTATTTAAAATAATAATATCATTTATTAGTTTATCGGTAACACACTAGAGATATTCGTGCGAGTACAATGACTGTGGGCCGTGTCAGCAAAAACAGCGCATGTAACAAAATGGCCGCCAGCAAGGGCCAGACGGTTGATATTTCCAAATTGAATTTGGGACAGTTAAACCAATTAAAACAACAACTGGATCAGGTAATTTAACTATTTCTAGAAATTTAGAATTTAAAATGGTTTTTAATCTCAGAAACGAATTTTTTTAATTATAGGAAATAGAACTGTTCAGTTCATCTTTACAACAATTGAAACTTGCCCAGACAAAATTTCAGGATTCGGGAGATTGTCTTGAGAAAATTAATCCCGAAAACGATGGAAAGGAAATTTTGGTGCCACTCACTGGTTCTGTAAGCCGATACAAAAATCTGAAAGAATTTTTTTATTCCGATCACTACATTAACTTAATTAATTCTAGATGTACGTGCCGGGTACACTTACTGATGTAAATAATGTATATATCGATATTGGGACTGGCTATTACGTAGAAAATGTATGAAAGTTTCTATTTGTGCATTTGTGTTGTCTTTTTTTAAATTGTTTTCGATAAATAGAATGTTGAGAAGGCGAAAAATTACTTTAAGCGCAAGGTGAAGTATGTGACCGATCAAATGGAGAAAATACAAACCCTCGCGCAAAACAAAGTAGCCATGAGAGAAGGTAGATAGACTGAAGATTATACATTACATCCAATTTAATTTATGATTTAATCTTTACAGCTGTTATGGAAGTTATGGAAATGAAGATCCAAACGCAACTTCAAAGCCAGCAGCAACTTTCAGGCATTAAAACATAAAATTATTCAAGTTTTCTTTACTTTTTTTTATTATTATTATTTTAAGTTCTTTTTTTCTTAATGTAAATGTTAAATTGGATAGTAATTATTTTCTTTTGTATAATTTTTTTCTGAAAAGACTATTATTTGACTGGTTTATTTAACCTATAAATGATCAATTTTGTTTAATAGATAATATTCAAAACATTACAGTTAACTAATTTGTATCGATAAAAAAATTCAAATTATTTTTCTGTTTAAATGAAACTCGAAACAGTTGAAATTGAATAAAAAAAATTTGATTTTTATTTACATATTTTGAATGGCGTTTTTTTTTTTTTGTTCAAAAATAAAAATAAACAAATGAAAGACAGAAAACAGTCTGTTGCTAAAAAAAAGGTTCTTCTGCGATCAATAATGCTGATACGGAATAAAACTTAGCACTTGAACAAAGTTGACGCACATCTTTACGACATAGAGCTCGCCTCACCTGCTTGCTGTCATGGCAACAACATACAAACAAAATAATATGGTGACAAAAAAGCAGAGAGTCGTTGCCAGAACGAAGAGAGATTACAATCAAATTTGTTGAGCGCCTTTATCAATCCTCGGTTTACCTATTCTCATTGTATCATCATGCCGATAGCAGAAAACATCAAAGTAGCGGTACGGGTCCGACCATTTATATCCTTTGATTTTATTGGTGCAATTTTAATGCTTTTTATGCCAGCAGACGACTCGCATTTAGTGTTGCTTGTTTTTATGGTGTTTCTTGTTTCAAGGGTTAAATTAACTGAAAAAAATAATAATAATAAAAAAGTTATTAGAAATATATATTTTTTTTTAAATTATATTTTTTTGGGTTTCAGTTGCACTTGCAAACAGGTGAGAGAAAATTATGATATAAAAATTTCTGGATAATAACTTGAACTATCGATTTGTTAGACAGCTCGCGTATAAACAGAAAAGATGTTTGCTTGTTGCTACAACAGGCTGCACCAGTTGATACAAACGTAATCCAAAATTAAAAAAAAACAAAAAAAATATGATCTAAAATTTCTGCTTATTGGATGTAAACACGTCACATTATAAAAAGTAATTACGGCGTATGGTCATCTTAGATATTTATCTCGTGTCTTTTATCTGGTTAAATCATAAATCATTTTAACATTAATCACAAAAAAAAAACATGCAATTAAAGAAAATATTAACCATGCTCCCTCACAATACGGATGTCTAATTTCACTTTCTTAAACGGCATGCCAATTTTTAGATTATTTTATTGCTTTTTGTAGATAAGCTGTGGTATTTTATATTTAGCAATTTGCATACATTGAGATTGTATTGATCTACTTTCAAAAACCTCCTTAGAAACAAGTTATTGTTGTTATTTGATATATACGAGTCATTTTATCTAGTCAAAATACGTCGCCGTATTACAGTTAAATTTCTAGCATTGCAGGAAAGCAAAATAAAACCCGATAGCTCGCGATGTGTTGATCTCAGTTTATATATTTTTCTCTTTCAGTTTTCCTCATAATAAGATATACCACTGTTAATCTATAAATCAATTGCAAGTGAATGTAGGTTAAACGGTTAACTTCTTTTTGCGAATTTCTTAAGTTACTTCCTTAACGTGCATACAATAAACGCGAAATAGCTCGCAATGCTAAAAGTATTATCGAAATGAGAGGAAAAGTAACTAAATTGACCAATCCACAAAAAAAGGACAAAGTCAACAAATTCACATTCGACTACAGCTACTGGTCGTTTGATGGCAGTACAGAGGATGAAGGCGGCTACTTTAGGCCTGATAATAAACATGCAAATGGCTCCAAATTTGCAGATCAAGTAAGACCAATGTCACAATCTGAAATAAAAACAGTTGTCTCAACATGTCTAATAAAAAAAAAAATGTTCTTTTTGGTAAATATTTAAAGGATTTAACGCATCTTGAGACATAATATATTCCGCCTTTTATATGTAGTAATTTTCCTCTTTTTCTACATCAGAAAAGGGTCTTCGATGACTTGGGCCAAGGTATTCTGAAAAATGCTTGGGATGGCTACAATTCTTCCTTATTTGCTTACGGACAAACAGGATCTGGAAAATCGTGGTCAATTATTGGATATGGT